>CAUYQG010108021.1:0-10983 GCA_963574415.1 Tarsius wallacei
GCCTGTAGTTCCAGCTACTTGGAAGGCTGAGGCAGAAGGATCGCCAGAGCCCAGCAGGTCGAGGCTGCGGTGGCCGGGAGCGGCCACTGCACTCCAGTCTGGGCGACGGAGTGAGACTCCAACTCAAAAAAAAAAAAAAAAAAAAATGTAGGCAAAAGACGTGAATAGACACTTCTCAAAAGAAGATATACGGGCAGCCAACAGACACATGAAAAAGTGCTGAGCCTCACTCATATCAAGGAAATGCAAATCAAAACCACATTGAGATACCACCTAACCCCAGTAAGAATGGCCATCATTAATAAAACAAACAACAACAGATGCTGGCGAGGATGCAGAGAAAAAGGAACACCTCTATACTGCTGGTGGGAATGCAAACTAGTGCAACCTCTTTGGTAGACAGCATGGTGATTTCTAAAAGTAGTAGAAATTGACCTTCAAAGTGACCCAGCAATTCCCTTATGTTGAATATACCCAGAGGAACTCAAATCATTCTATAGAATACACACCTGAACACCTATGTTTGTTGCAGCTCTGTTCACAATAGCAAAATCATGAAACCCACCATGTTGCCCATTGAAGCTGGACTGGATAAAAAAAAGTGGTACATATACACAATGGCATATTATGCAGTCATAAAGAAGGACAAATAATACAGTTTGCAGCAACTTAGATGGATTTAGAGTCAATCATTCTCAGTGATCTATCACAGAAACAAAGAACAGAGTACCATATGTTCTCACTCATAAGTGGACCTTGAACAATTATAATACTATAAGAAAGGGATTGGCAGTAGAGGGAAACTGTCAAGGGAGAGGGGTGGGGTTGGCAGTTGAGGGAAACTTCTAAGGGAGAGAGGCACATACCTCATCAACAAGGGTACCTGCATAATCATAATAAAGGTAACCCACACCTTTATTTAAAAAAAAAATACTGTTCTAGATTTCCCTGTAAATTTGTATTCCTCTGAGTCACGTGACTAATTAATTAGAGACATATTCACATCTGTGATACATGTTGTCTTCTCAAATCCAAAAGGTCACAGCAAGGGCATTTTATGCCTGTCTTCACTGAGGCAGGAAGGCAATTCAGAGACTTATATTAGTGCTTTTCTGTAATAGTGGCTCTTATTTCACATGTCAGAAAAAGCAATGAGAGTGTTCTTCAAGCTGATAATTGCAGTTGTCTTCTCCCCAAAGGTTAAGTGTCATTCTCCTATCTCTTTTTCTGGAATTCTACCATCCCCATTTATGTCAGTTTGCACCATCCTAAATAAGCAACTTTTACTATTATAATTACCCTAGAACAATAATGATATGGATATTTTCAGGTCAGCCTGGACTTCAAGAGTGTCATCTCAATGGGTTGGCCAGCTGAGCCCCAGAGTAGATCTGCTCAAGGGGCTGGTAAGCCTAATCCACGAAGTGTTGGCTCCAATGGGCTGGCAAGTCAAGCCCTGAGCATGTTGCTGGCTCGATGGACTGGCAATCATAGCCCCCAGAGTGTTGGCTATAATGGGTTGGCAAGACAAACCCTGAGAGTGTTGCTGATTTGGTGGGTTGATAAGCCTAGCCTCTAAAGTGTCTCAGCTTTAGAGTCTTTCCTTCATCCAGCACCTCTCCCAGTTCAACCAGCTCTGAGTTTCTGGGGTGCACAGCTCTTCGGTTCCAACAATCTTCTGCAGCTTTTCAGGTCAGGGTTCTTGTCTCATGCCCAGGAAGAATGAAGGACACAGACAGCCAGAAAGTGAAAAAGCAGGATTTATTGAGAAAACAGAAAAGCTCCCACAGTGAGAGTGAGAGGGAACTTGAAGGGGTTGCCAATTTGGAGCTGAAACCTGGTGCTTACATACCCTTAAGACTGAACCAGTTGGCTAGTACTAGCTGTGAGCTGACCGGTTGGCACTAGCTGTTCTGACTGGTCAGTATTGAGGACCAATCATCAGGAGGTAGGGGACTAATGGTGAGCTGATTACTTGGCAACTAGCTGATTTTTTCCTGTCTCAGTAGTAAGTACTTAAGCTCTAGATTGAGGGCCTGACAGGGAGCTTGTTTACCAACTTGAGTTGAACAGCCTGAGAGGCCCGGTGGAAGTTTGTTTCCAGAGGATCCACCCTGTAGGTCTGCCAAGCCTTTCTGTAGTTATCTCCTCTCTCAATAACAAACAATGAGATGATGAGATAATGCTGTGAGATAATGCATTCAGGTTGTTTTAAGACATTACATTTGTAGCAATTTGATGTGCAGCATTAGAAACTTGATACATCTCAATTACCACACTGATGAGGCAAGAGGCGATGGTAGGGGCTGTGTTATAGAGTGGATTTGTATCATACTGAGAAACCACAACTATAGAAAATCTGGCCTTTTATGATGGACTCAAGCAAATAAATTCTCCCTTTAGTCTAGAGGGACTTTCTATAGGAAAAGGTATGTGGGAATACAATAATTCTTGGAAAAAGCAGTCTTGAGCAAAATTATTTAAAGCCTCTGCTCACAAAATGTAGAGACATTTTAAAGCAGAAGTGACTATGGTTCCTCCAGGGAACATATTCATGTGGTTGGTCTCAGGTTTCACAAAATAGCCTTAGTTCTGCCATTTCTATTTAATATGTAATTAGAAACTGAGTTTCTTCATAATCTATCTTATGTGGTATTTAGGTGACACAAAGTTATCCATTTGGTAACTAGTAGCTTAGCTTCATTATTAAGATAATGCATATTGGAAATGAATCCAAGTATATGCAACATTTTTTTTTGACTTTACTATTTCAAATCTGTCATTGATTTATCACATCACTATTTTTCCATGGTAACATTAAATACTATAATTATCAAATAATATAGTGAATATATAGTATCATCTATATGTCAAAAGGTAATTTCAATATGATTAACTACTCGATTTGTAGAATTATATAACATGTCTTATGTAAATAATTTTTCCTGAAAATTATATAAGCCAAGTGCCAGGAAAAAGATACTATGTTACTTGTCTGTACAATTTACATATGTAATTTTATTATATTTAATATAACTATTTTGTTTTATAACTTGATTGTATATAAAATATTGGCAAATAAGTTTCTACTTTGGAAAACTGAGGAAAATATTAATAAAATGTTAAATTCTATATACTTATACTAACATTTTGATTTAACTTTAATACATTAGGAATGTTAGAATTTTTGTACAAAATTTAATTATATTATTTCTCAATTCATCTACCTCTAAAAACACCTTTAATGACTACATGACCTTGATGATGCAATTCAAAATGTCATAGAAATACTGACATTTTCAAAACTGAACTATAAAATTAGTACTTTGTGTTTTACAGAGAATAAAATACTTATCCCTACTTTAGTCAAACATACAGCTGTCAGATTTCTTCTCAAGTTCTTATCTTTAAAAATTCTAAAATAATTTATAAATTGTAAAGAAATTTAATTAAGAACACATGTTTCATCTGAAAAGTAGACAAAATATTTAACATTTTAAATAAAAATCTTATATGCAAGAAATATAGTCAATACACACACACACACACACACACACACTGAACCTAAATATTTTTTTTCATTTTCACAAAAGATCAGAAGGAGAGAGTTCAAATTTAGATTTTTTTTCCTTGATGTCAAGGAGAAACTAACAAAAATAATCACATTGGAATAAGTGATTTCAACAACCAAATAAAATACACTAATAATTTATAAAAGATAATTTTTCCTCAGGTAATATAAAGATGATAATTAACTTTTCATTTAGGACTGAACATTTAAACATTTATTTCAGTAGCTCTAGGGATACAAGTGGTTTTGGTTGCATGGATAAATTGTATGCTGGTAAAGAAGTCTAAGGTTTAAGTGTACCCATCACCTAACTAGTGCATATTGTACTCCATACAAAATTGTTTATCTCACACGTCCCTTTCATTCTCCCCCCCTTGCAATCTCCAATGCCCATTATACCATTCTAGACACCATGGTGGTTCCATAGTTTAGCTGTCACTTATAAGTGAGAATATGTGGTACTTGGTTTTCCATTCCTGAGTTACTTCAGTTAGGACAATGGCCTCCAGTTTCATACATGTTAAGCAAAAGACATATTTCATTATTTTTATAGCTTAATAGTATTCCATAATATATTTTCCATATTCTTTTATACACTGATCAATTGATAGGTGCTTAGGTTGACTCCAAATTTTTGTAATTGTGAATCTTGCTGCAATAAACAATACAGGTGTCTTTTTTGTATAATGACTTCCTTTGGGTAGATATCCAGTAGTTGGGTAGCTGGATTAAATGGTAGAATTTACTTTTAGTTCTTTGAAAATCTCCATACTGTTTTTTCCACATAAATTTTACTAATTTAATTCCCATCAACATTGTACAAGCATTTCCTTTTCACCACGTTTGTGCGAACATCTATTTTTTTTTTGACTTTTTATTAATTCTGATTAGAATAAGATTGGGCATCATTGCGATTTTAGTTTACACTTCCCTGATGATTAGTGATGTTGAGCATTTTTTCATATGTTTTTTGGCCATTTGTATATCTTCTATTGAGAAATGTCTGTTCTGTCATTTGGACATGTTTTAATGGGATTTTTTTTTTCTTATTGAAATCCTTGTAGATTCTGATTTTAGTCCTTTGTCTGATGTACAGTTTGCAAACATTTCCTCCCAACCTGTAGGTTGTCTATTTACTTTGCGGAGTATTTCTTTTGCTATGCATAAGCTTTCTGGTTTAATTAAGTCCCTCTTATTTTTTTGTTGTTACATGTGCTTTTGGGGTCTTAAACATAAATTATTTGCCTAAACCAATGTCCAAAGGAGTTTCTCCTGGATTTTCTTCTAGAATTTTTATGGTTTCATACATTAATGTTTTTAACCCATCTTGAGTTAATTTTTCTATATGATGATAGATTAATATCTGATTTTATTCTCCTGCATATGGCTGTACAATTTTCCAAAAAAAAATGATGAAAACAGGGTTCTTCCCCCAGTATATTTCTTTATCTGTTATGTTGAGGATCACTTGGTTGTAGATATTTTGGCTTATTTTCTAGTTTTCTAGTCTATTCCATTGGTCTATGTGTCTACTTTCATACTAGTGCATGCTATTTTGGTTACTATAGCCTTGTAGTATAATGTGAAGCTGCGTAATGCGCTACCTCCAGCTCAGTTATTTTTCCTTTGAATTGTTTTGGTTATATGGATTCTTTTTTGGTTCCATACGAATTTTAGAACTTTTTTTGTGCTAATTCTGTGAAAAATGACTTTGGTAATTTGACAGGGGTTGCATTAAATCTGTAAATTGCTTTGGATGGTATAGCTATTTTAACAATATTGATTCTTCCAGTTCATGAGCATGGGATGTTTTACCATTTGTATAATGTATGATTATTTTCATCCACAGGTTGTAGTTCCTGTAGAGACCTATCATGTCCTAGATATTTTATTGGGGGGAGGGGGGCAGCTATTATAAGTAAAATTGAATTATTGATTACATTCCCTTCTTGATTGTTATTGATGTATAGCAGTGCTACTAATTTTTTGCATTAGTTCTGTAATCTCACTTTCTTGTAAATTTTGTTCAATTATTTTAATTATATTATCTTTAATTTTGTTCTGATTGGGTTAATTCAAAAGTCTCACCTTTATGTTGTGAAATTCTTCTGCTTGTCCCAGATTATTGCTAAACTTTCCACTGCATTTTTTTTTCTTTATTTTATTTTAAAGATGTAGTGTACAAGTCAGAACATAAGTTTTCTATGTACAGATTAAGTTTGGGCCTCCCACTGGTCCTCACTTCCCCTGATTTAGGATCAGAAACCCTTAGTGATGTTATGTGCCTTTCCTCCCACCCCCTGGTAGTAGAGCACTTCCGTATGTGATAAATGCTCAGGACTCACCTATGAATGAGAACATGTGGTATTCAGTTCTTTGTTTCTATGATAAACTACGTTTTTAATTCCCTAAATTAGCTCCTTTTACTTCCAGAATTTCAGCTTATTTTTCAAAAATTCATCTAACAGAAAAATTTTTTTAGCCATGTCCTAATTTTTTTCTTTATATTGCTTCTCAACTTTCTCTTGGAACTCATACAGCAATTTTATAATCGATCTTTTGAATTTTTTCTCTAGAATTTCAAAAACTTTGTTTTGTTCTTTATCCCTTGTCGGAGAGCTAGTGTAATGTTTTGGGGGCTGTTTTAGAAACTTTTTGTTTTCTTTTTGTCAGAAGTATATTTCTGGCGCCTTCTCATCTGGGTAAACTGCTTATTTTTATTAATTTTGGATTTATTTATTTATTTATTTATTTATTTGAAAGATTTGGACAAGTCAGGATTGTGTATGTGAGTGATCTATGTACAGGTGAAGTTTGGGCCTCCCATTGAACCTCACTTCTCCTGGATTGGGATAATGCATCCTTATTGTGTGCCCCTCCTCCCCTGGTAGTGTTCCACTACAGCCAAAGCTTTTCTTGAAGTATTATGATAGGTGTTATGGATCCACTTATGTGTAAGAACTAATAGTACTCAGTGTTTTTGTTTCTGGGGATAGATCACTGAGTATGATAGTCTCTAAATCCATCCAAGTTGCTGCGAAGGCCAAAGCTTTGTCCTGATTTATGGTTGCATAACATTCCATCGTGTATATGTACCACATTTTTTAAATGCAGCCCACTTTCAATAGGCAGCACATTTGGTTCCATGTTTTTGCTATTGAGAACAATGCTGCAATAAACATGCACGTGCAGGTATCTTTTTTGTAGAATGATTTGAATTCCTCTGAGTATATTCCGAGAAAAAGAATTGCTAGGTCATATGGAAGGTCAATTTCTAGTTATTTTGGAAATACACTGTTTTCCACAGAGGTTGAACTAGTTTGCACTACCACCAACAGTATAGAAGCACTCACTTTTCTCCACATCCTTCCAACATCTGTTGATTTTTCTTTTATCAAGGATGAACATTCTTACTGGAGTTAGGTAGCATCTCAGTGTGTTTTTAATTTGGATTTCTCTGATGATTAGTGAGACCGAGCATTTGTTCATGTGTCTGTTGGCTGTTTGTATGTCTTCTTTTGAGAAGGGTTTAATCATATCTTTTGCCCACTTTTTAATGGTTCAGTTTGTATTTTTCTTTTTGGCATGTTTGAGTTGCTTATAGATCCTAGATGTTAGGCCTTTTTCAGACATTCAGTTGGAAAATAATTTCTTTTTTCACATTCTGTGGGCAGTCTCCCTGCTCTCTTGAAGGTTTCTTTGACTTTGAAGAACCTTGTCAGTTGATGAACTCCCACTTGTCTATTTTATTTCTTATGGCCTGAGCACTTGGGGTTTTGATCAGGAATTGATTGCCAGTTCCAATTTCCACAAGGGTGTTTCTTGCATTTTCTAGGAATCTTATAGTTAGAGGTTTTATGTTTAGGTCTTTGATCCGATTAGAATTGATTTTTGTGTATGGTGATAGGTAGGGATCCTGTTTCATTCTTCTTCATGTGGTCAGCCAGTTTTCCCAGCACCATTTACTGAATAGGTTCTCCTCTCACCAGTAGTTAGTGGTGGAGGCTTTGTTGAAGATGAGTTGGTGGGAGTGTAAACTAATACAACGTCTGGGAAAAACAGTTTGGCAATTCCTAAAAGATCTAAAATCAACTTTCCATGTGACCCCACAATCCCCTTACTGGGAATATACTCAGAGGAACTCAAATCACTCTATGAAAAAGATACCTGCACAGGTATGTTTATTGCAGCATTCTTCACAATAGCAAAAACATGGAAGCAAACATGCTGCCTATTGAAAGAGGACTGGATAAATTTTAAAAATGGTACATATATATGATGGAATATTATGCAGCCACAAAGAAGGACCAAATTATGAACTTCACAGCAATCTGGATGGACTTAGAATCTATAATACTGAGTGATCTATCACAGAAACAAAGAACTGAGTATCACATGTTCTGACTTATAAGTGGATCTTGAACAATTGTCATAATAAGAAAAGGAATGGCAGTAGTGGGAAACTGCCAGGGGAAGATGGGGGCAAGATTGGCAGTAGTGGGACTCTGTTGTGAAGGGGGGGGCGCCTCATCAACAAGGGTACATGCATAATGAAAATTTGTATACCTAACACTGAATTGTACTCCACATCTTAAAAAACAAACAAACAAAAAACTACAAACCACTGCTCAAAGAAATCAAAGAAGGCACAAGCAAATGGAAAAATATTTCATTCTCATAGTTTTGAAGAATCAACATTGGTAAGATGTCCATCCTACTCAAGGCAATCTACAGATTCAATGCAATACCCATTAAATTATCACAATTATTCTTCTTAGACCTGGAAATGACTATACTGAAATGCATATGAATTTATTTTTTAATTTAACTTAAAACATTATTTTCCCTGAGTATCATACTTTGATGTCTATAACTTATAATTGTCTAGTTTTGGCTCTGAGTGCATTCAATGGTAAAAGCTCTGTATGAGTTTCTTAGTTACAGAGAATTTTTATGCATAGGTTTTCTCAGATGTTGCCTGTTTTAGCAGTTTGGGAGGGTGTGTGGGTTCACTGTCTCTTTGTAACTAGACTCATGAAGCTTCTTTCATCCCTTAGTGGTATAGTGTACTGTTTTATTTTTCTAGTATATTTCCACTGGATTGAACCCTTCAATCTTCTGTTAGGAGACACCTGTGGGTTAGAACTGGCAGCAGCTGAAACAGGTGGGCATATTTATTATACCCTATGGTAGTCAAAAGTCCCAGCTCTGACACAAGTGGCTTGGGGAGCTTCCAGTGAAATTTGCTGAGGTTTTCACTTGATAGGGAAAGGAAGACACCTCAGCTCTACGGCCAGATGAGCAGGAAAGGGATCTGCCTACCTGTTATGTCTCTGTCATGATGCTCTGGATTTTTAGATCAGGCATGTATCTCTGTCCATCTGTTGGAATGCTGACTTTCTGTGAAGAGAAGGAGGGGCATCCCACTCCTTGTGCCTACCTCCTGTGGGGATGCTGTCACTCCAATGTGGGGACAGCTACAGGCCTAAGCTCCCATGAGAGAAGTGAATGTCTGCAGTGGTGGGTGAGTGGGTGAAGAAGTTCCCATCTTTAATACCCTTCCTAAAGTACCAGGACTTGCCAGATGCTGGAGCAGAACCACGGTTTTCTCCCCACTGAACCCAGCACTATGTCAATGCCTCTGCTGAAAGAAACTTACCTCAAGTGGGAAATTCTGGGACATAGCGAAACCTGCACTTTAGAATGTATTGTGTGTGTGTGCACTTTGGTGTGGAGCACTTTTCCTTCTCCTAGAAGTGGCAATCCATGAGAGCCCTACTACTCTGTGTTTTGCTGGTCTGGGTATACCCATGCTGTTGGGCTGCCTTAATTAAGAAGATCCGGTGATACAAAAATACAGATGTCAGAAGTTCCTGAGAAGAACCAAGTCCCGTGACTGTGTGCACCTAGTATGGCACATGCTACTGCAGGTCTTAGTCTAGGAGGAATGGGAAGAGATCATATAGGAACTGGCAGCCTAGTGTAGTGCCCTTGAGAAGCCCCCAAATCGCAGTCCACTCCAGCACTTGGGCTCACAAGGGGAACAAAGGCTCTCTTTGATTTCAGGTACCAGTGGTCTGCTGCAAGGGCTAGAGAGACCAAAAGCACTCCCTCCTACCCTTTCCATGGAAAATTATTTTTCTCAGAGTTTTGTCTCAGCCAGCTTTTTGCTACTTTCTTTTGTGTATGTGTCATAGAATCTTCAAATAAACTCTCTGACAGGCTCCTGAACTCTCCTTTTAGCACTCCATTTGGACTTTTATTATTCATCTGAAATGAATTGTTCGCCAACATCTGCAGACAATCCTCTGGAGAAGCTCTCTGTTATCTCAGATTATGGAATAGTCTGAAAGATGTGCAGTGACCTAGGCTTAGTTACAAAGGAGAGGCAGTGGTGCATGGAACAGGACTTGGCTGACTGGTTTCTCAGTGGCAGCTGCAGCACCAACTCTAATGAGGATAGCAGGGGAGTGATGTAAACTCTGTAGGAGTTCCTTGGTTATATAAATTCTTAGTGTTGTGGGTTTCTCAAGGGCCAGCTACGGCAGTACTGTGCTAGGTATATGCACAGACTCCAAGCCTCTTAAGCAATTTGCGTGTTATGGGGAGTGATGTAAGTTGAGGTCTGGCAACAGATCTTCTCTGGCACTGTGTTGTCATGTCAGTGGATATTGTAATGGACTGTGCTGGTTGACCTCAGGCCAGCAGGTGACCCTTGCAGGGGGAAGCTTGCTGCAATAGTGGTAGTGGGCTTTTTTCTTGGTCTATGTTATCCCAGGGAAGTACTCAAGTGTCCCAAGGTATGAGCGGGGTTATGAGATTCAAAATGTGTTGCCTGTGCTCAGCTACTACAGCAGGTGGAAGGGGAAAGCCAGATGGAGAGCTGCGCCAGGAAAATCCATGCTCTGAATCCCCATGGGTGTGAGCAAGCTGCAAACATAATGTGGATCAAGAGGGAATTCCCTGGTCAGTGGCGCAATGTTCTAGGGATGAAGAGAACATCCTCTGTTGCATAAAAGTGTTCTTATTGGGAAAGAGGTGTAGCCAGTATTAGCGAGACCCACCCAGATCCTACACTTTGAAATAGGCAATCCACACCTGGTATATAAAACTGTACCAAACCACAATCACTCCCACTGCAGGCTATCCCAAACAAAAACTGCAACTTTCCAGGCGTGTATCTGGGTTCCCATGCAGCAGTAGCCACTGCAGTGGCAGGGCAGAATTTATCCTTAGGGCAACGAAAGTGTCCTGTGTCTTCACTCCCTCCGTGGCTAGGCAGTTTGTTCACTCTATCCCTGGCAGGATGCAGCCTTCCTGACTGGGCTTTCAGAATGGTGTTGGCTGAAGTTGCTCAAGGTTCCAAGGCCTGTGGAGCTCCATGTGAGTTCCAGCAGTACTGCTGGGCAATA
>CAUYQG010108032.1:0-25935 GCA_963574415.1 Tarsius wallacei
ACTACAGGCGCACGCTACCATGCCCAGCTAATTTTTTTTTTATTATTTATTGTAGAGATGAGGTCTTGCCAAGTTGCCCAGGCGGGTCTCGAACCCGCGGGCTCAGGCATTCCACTCACCTCAGCCTCCCAAGGCGTGGGAGTACAGGCTGAGCCACCAAGCCCGGCCTGTTTTCCTTTCTAAAGGGAATGGTTACAGTAGATTCACCTAGAATGTAAGCAGACAGACACACCACTCTGGCCACAATCACTTCTTGCACAGTATCCTATTTTTTTCCCCACCTTACATAGATTTGAGGAGGCATGTAGTGTCAAGGTGGGGAGGAAGAGGAGGAAGAGGAGGTTGGGAATCCACGGTTGGCCTTGGGCATGTTTCTTCGCCTTCCTGCGACTCTACTTTCTCATTTGTATGCTTATTGTAGGGACTAATTTCTAATCACATTGTTAGTGCTCAGTAAACATTAGTTCTTTGGAAGGTCAAACAATCCAGTTTCTAGACTTTCTATGTATATTTAATGACCTTCTAGATTACCTAACTTGAACTCTTGTTTATTTTTCAGCTAGTTATAAATGACAGAGATGTATTTTAATTTTATGCATTTAGAATATAACAGCATAATTCATATTTTGTTACTAGCACCTTATCAGGAAAAATTAATTTTCTCTTCAAATCTACAGTTTAAATTAAAGTATAATTTATGAATATTTATTTATTTGGAATGGAGTGTCACTCTGTTACCCAGTTGGAGTGCAGTGGTGTGATCATAGCTCACTGCAGCCTCAAACTCCTGGGTTCAAGAGATCCTCCCGCCTCAGCCTCCTGAGTAGTTGGGACTACAGACATGTGTCACCATGCTTGCCAAATTTTTAAATTTTTATTTTCTTAGAGGCAGGGTCCCACTATGTTGTCCAGGCTGGTCTCAAATTCCTGGCCTCAAGCAATTCTCTTATCTTAGCCTCCTGAGTCACTGGGATTTACAAGAGTGTACAACACACCTGCCCTATGTATATATTGAGTAGCCAATTTTTCCCATCTGAACGCACATTCGATTTTATAGTGAAAATTAAGGCAAACATGGGCTATACTTAGTCAATATTTATATTGCAAAAAGTCCCACTTTCTTGGAATGTATTTAATTAAGCAAATATATATATATAGTAGCTGTAATTTGACTTAATGCAGTCATTACTTATCTTCTTTTGTGTTTATAAGCTTCTTTTAGACTGCTATCTATAAATGTTAAAAAATTTATGTTAGGCTGATACAGTAGTAATTAATATTAGCATAGCATTTTCTAATACACAGAGAGTTACATATATGTAAAATATTACTTAATTCCTTCCAACATTTTTGTAAGGTAAGATGTCATGTTTTCCCCAT
The DNA here is from genome assembly GCA_963574415.1 of Tarsius wallacei. Taxonomy (NCBI): domain Eukaryota; kingdom Metazoa; phylum Chordata; class Mammalia; order Primates; family Tarsiidae; genus Tarsius; species Tarsius wallacei. The sequence goes on from CAUYQG010108032.1 coordinate 1,381, forward strand.
TTTACAGAAGGTGAAATTGTGATAGAACCAGGTGTCCAACAAGTCTCTGCCATTAATCTTCTGATGTGTACATTTTACTAGCTGCCTCAGCAAATTATTTCTAAGTAATAGTTACATCTTTGACCTCATCTTCTACCACTCTCTCCTTTGAATACTTGGCTTTGGTCACACTGGCCTCCTTGTCCTTCCTCAAACACACCGGCAGATGCAAGATGTTTTCATTAGCTCTTTCTTCTGTCTTATGCCAGATCTGTGCTTGACTGATTTCCTCATCTGCTTTGATCAAAGATGCCCACAGTAACCATCTAATTTGATACTGCAAACTTCCTCCTATTGCTCTTATCCTGCCCTGTGTTTTCTTTTTTCCTACAGTACGTATCAGTGATACTAAGATAAGTATACAACAGGTATACATATATAGTACATTAAATACAGTATTATTTAGTATACTGATATAATATTTTTTTATTTTATTTCTTATTTATTGTGTTTCCCTCTTTTAGATGGTGAACTTCATGAAGGGAAGAATCTTTGTTGGTTTTGTCAATAAAGATATAATCCAAGCATCTACACTAGTGCTTGATAGCAATTAGTTGATAAATGTTCATTGAATGAATGAATAAATTAATACAAGCACATACAGCATAGAATATTTTATCAAGAGAAACTTAATGTCCTCAGAGGTAGCTAGAGAATTCCAGATACTGAAGATGTTGGTACAATTGGATATATATCAGGAAGACATACTGGGAATATGCTCTTTCAAAAGGTCACATCATTTGGCCAGGCAATTTTACATGTAGAACTATATCTTAAAGAAATAATCAGAGATGTGGACAAAAATTGGAAATAATCTAAGCATCGATCGACAAGGAAACCATTTACGTACATTTTAGTGCTTTCACACAAAGAAATTCCAGTAATTTAAAATAATGTTTTGATAAATTATAATGACATGGAGAATGCTCATAATACAATGTTAAAAGCAGAATATATAACACAATACAAACTCTCTTTTATTCTTTTTATATCAGTTCTGTACTTTCCCAAGACTTCAGCCACCCCCTTCTCATCTCTGTCTCTCACCTGGACATTTCTCCAGAGCTCTAAACTCTTATTTTTAACTGCTTAATAGACTTTACCATTCAAAAGTTTCTAGGATTACTCAAACTTAACATGTTAAACATTAAACTCATTTTCTTCTCTCACCTCTCTTCCCTTGCTGTCCCCAACCCCCATCTAGATTCATGACATCACCCTCCACTCAGTCTGCCAAACTAGAAATCGTGAAGTCAGACTCCACTCCCCCATTTGATTAAGCACTGTGGCTTATACCCTAGAACTCCTTTTAAACCTGTCCCTGTTTCTCTATAAGGTCTGCCACTGTCTTAGTTCGGGTCCTCATTATTTCTTATGTGGACTGTTGCTACAACATCCTAACCTATCTCTCCACCTCCCTTTGCTTTTCTCAAAGCATAATCTCTATCCTGAAACTAATGACACTCCTGATATATACACTGCATTATGTGACTCTTCTTTAAGACATCTCTAGTGGCTCTCTCCCTGCTGCCTATAGAACGAAGCTCAGTGTTGTTGTTGTATGTTTGTTTTTAGCATGGCCCTATGTTCTTCATTGCAACCTGACTTTCCAGTCTCATTTGCCTTCACTCCCTAGGAGTGCAATGTGCCCACGTTGCAAACTGCCCAACTCGGCAGACTGTGTGGTTTCTCTAATGCCTTTGTGAGCTGTTGCTTTGGCTGAATTGTGTTGTCCCTTGTGTATCCTACTCACTCTTCACACCTATAGGCATCATATGAGCTCTTTGGTCAAATTCATGTAATTAAATGAATATTTTCCACAATTTTATCAGATAGAGAAGGAAAGAGAATGAAAGAGAGAAAAGTCGAAAATGATTCTTTCATATGGCTTTTTAAGGTTAAATTGTTTGTTTGCTGAATAAGTCAAAGGACAAAATGGAGATTGTAGCACTTTAAAGTCACATAGCTTAACTCAGATTAAATATGCACAGAAACATAGAGAAAGAATACCCCTGTGTTAAGTGCTTGGGAGAAGTATTATGTTAGGCCAGTACACCCAGTAATCCCTTCACTTCATGAAAGACAAATTAGTATCTTATTGCCCATTGAGACCAACAGTGTCTAACATCTTGCTTCCTTACTTGGCTCATTATTATGTTGACGCAATGATCAAGTGCATGGACTTTGAAATAAAAAGCATCTGGATCAAAATTTGGATTCCATCACTCACTCACTTTGAGTGAGTTAATCTCTCTGAGTTTCTGTGTTCTCATCACCAATACAGGGATAGTAAAACCTACGTTGTAGAGTTGGAGTGAAAACTTATGAAACTTTTGTATGAACTGTGCTTAGCACACATATTCAATAAATGGGAGTGGCTAGAATATATCTTCCACAGTGTATGTAATATGGCCAACATGTATAGTTACTTTCTTCGGCTATACTCAGAGTGGTGCAATGAGCAACATCCAGAGGGAGTCTGATGTGTACAAACTCTACTTGCCATTTTGGGATTGTCCAGCGCTGTAGGTCTGGGTCACTCTGTCTTCTCCAGTAATGAGATAATTCATATTAAAATAATTTGAACACTGTTTTCAATTTTTTTTCTTGCAAGAGAAATTATTTTCTTTTTGAGAGTTATCTGAGTGAAAGACATCTTCTATTTTATCACAACAGATGATAACTGATTTTTCAGCTCTATTTTTATTGTTCTCATTTTATAAAAAATGAGTCACTAAGAATACTAATTTTAAATAAGAGGTGGCAATTATTCATTTGTTAGAAAGTAGAGAGGTTCATGAAAATATAAAGCCTGGGAATTTTTAAAGATAATTCCACCTCTGTATTTTTTTGGAGGAAATGATTTTTGTCTTTTCCAAACAATGACGCTTAACACAATCGAAAGTTGGCACGTTTTTGGTAAACAGTGTTTTCCTGGTAGTGTGAAGTCTACTGTGTATTTCTTTTGAGCCAGACTTCTTAGTATCATTTTGATCTGTGAAACATCAAAGTTTCCTCTATGGTATTATATTTACATCTTTGGAGTGTCTGGAAAATAATTCTTATTTTAAAGAGCAATAAACAATACAGAAATGTCAAAATCTTTATTGTGATATTTGGGATTATGACTGGCTATGGGAAAAAGCAAAAGCAGATTCCACATAAAAGACATTTAACATAAAATGTTTGACTTTGATATCACCAGAAGATATTTCTCAGACATTTTAAAACGTAAAAAGCTAAAAATGGTAACAAACAAAAAAAATCCCAAATTTTGATTTTTTTCTTTTCTTTTTTTTCTGTCACCCAGGCTATAGCACAGTGGTACAATCATAGCTCACTGTAGTCTCGAACTCCTAGACTCAAGTGATCCTTCAACCTTGGCCTCTTAAGTAGCAGGGGCAACAGGTACATACCATTACCAAGTGGCTACAGTATTTTTAAAAAACTTTTTTAAAGAGACAGAGTCTTGCTATGTTGCCCAGGCTGGTCTTAAACTCCTGGCCTCAAGCAATCCTGCAGCCTTGGCTTCCTCAATAGCTGGGACTGCAGGTGCAAGCCACCATGCCTGGCCTAATTTCTAAATTATGTAGCCAAAGAGAAAATTTAAAACCTCAACCATCCACTAGTGCAAAAATTATTTTCATTACTATTTTAAAAAAAATTCTAGCTTTCAACAGATCTACTTGGGTCTCCTATGAAGACTGTGAAATGGTTGTTGCATTTCATAAAGAAGGAACAAGATGAGTTCTGTTCCTTTGCAGACGCAGAATGGAGAGCTTTGAGCATCAGCAGTGAACTAACTCTGTATCACTTTGAGGTATATATTTGAATTACACAGCACTCCTGGCAGAATGACATCCTTGTTCTTTGAGATGGAAGAGACAAGCGAGCGCTTCTGAGGCTGTGCCATATTCACAATTGCTCATATCATCCCTACTGGTCCCTTTAGAATATGCCACATAGAGAATGCTTTCTAATTAACCAAAAAGCTTCTGTCCTGATAAAACTCTGATTCAAGAACAAGTTAAAGCACTAATGACACATTTCTGACTATTTCTGTAAAAGTGAGCAAACATCAGAACACATAAGATTCAAAGATCAAAATGATCAAGAGAATAAAAACTATAATTTATCTCACATAGTTACTACAACTTATTCTGTAATCCTTATGAGATATCGTTTCAGGTATCCTTTGCTGAGTACTAATTCATTAAGACATTTGCAACACTGACAAGTAATGCTTTCTGCAGAAAATACAACTGAATTGTTTTGAAACATTTGCATCCTTATATATACGAATAATTACATAACGACAGTGCTTTTTTTCTATGCTGCCTTTATATAATTTTATTTATAACAGAAGAAATAGCATTTGTAAGGGCATAAATGCAATTTAAAAAATATTTATATTGTTGCAGTTTATTCTGAAAATTGTCATTTAAACCAAAGGAGTAATGTGCTCTGCTCAGATTTATGAAACGATGCTAAATCCTGCATGAGGTTATTCATAGTGTGTGATGACTAACAAAAAAAAAACCTCAACTCTGCTTTATAATCATTTCTAATATTTTTATTTGCACTTCCTTCAATTCTGTCAGTGTGGCATATTTCATTGACTTTTGAAAATACTGTCTTTAGTTTTATCTTTGTTTTATATTTCATCAGTTACTGTTTTATTCTTTATTATTCCTTCATTCTTCCTTTGTTTTTATTTTGTAGTTCTTTTACAAAGTCAGTTGCTTATTCAGATCTTTAATTTTTTTATAATCAAGTATTCATGACTATACATTTCCCTCTACGAACACTTTTAGCAGTGTCTCACAAGATTTGATACATAGTATTTTCATCATTTTGATCCATGAGTTGTGTGATTGTAAAATTTCACAGTGTATTTTTCATTTGATCTTTCAGTTATTTATTTCTAAATTAATTGCACTGTGATCAAAGCACATACTTACAGTATAGCTATTCTTTGAAATTTGCCAAGACTTGCTATATGGTCTTAGTATTGTCACTTTTCATAATATCTCATGCTTTGAAACTTTGTATCATGAGATCGTTGATTGGAAGGTTCTATATAGGTTCATTAAATCAAATTTGTTAATTTGAAAAAAATTTTATATAAAACTTTTCAAAATTTTTATTAATGTGTGTCCATTTATTATAACAAATACAAATGTCTTCTTTTTGTTGAGTTTTCTTTCAGTATGCTGGTGATTTATTAATTCCTTCTATATTTCTGCCCATTAATGCTTAAGATACTTGGGGGAGGAGGATGTGTAATGCATTTACAAGTTTAGAAGTTTATCTTATTTATGAATTTAACCTTTTAGTGTTATGTGTTGACTTTCCTTATCTCTAGTAACAATTGTTTTGATTGAAAATCAGTTTTATCTGATATACAACTTTCTTTGGTTAGTATTAGCTTGGTGTATTTTTTTCATCCTTTTTAAAAAAAAATATTTCTGTGTCCTCTGGTAGACAGTATATAACTAAATTTATTTAGTCAGCTGGGGATCTTTGGTATTTAATTAGCAAGTTATTTGTTTATATTTGGCATGATTAATACTTTATTTGATTTTTTTTTTCTATCTTCCAGTTAAGTAAAAATTTACCCCAACCAGGCACAGAGGCTCACACCTGTAATTCCAGCGCTTTGGGAGCCCGAGGTAGGAGGACTGCTTGAGCCCAGTCTAGACAACAGAGTAGATCTCATCTCTACAAAAAATTGAAAAAAATTAGCAGGACGTGGTAGTGTGTGCCTGTTGTCCTAGGTAATTAGGAGGCTGAGGTGGGAGGATAACCTGAACCCAGGAGTTCAAGGATGGAGTGAGCCGTGATTGCACCACTGCACTCCAGCCTAGGTGACAATATGAGACTCTGACTTTAAAAAAAAAATTACTTTTAGAATTCTACCTTTTCCCTCTTCTATCAGATTGGAAATTATACATTCTACTTCCATTCTTTTAGTAGTTAATTTTAATATTTTATTTAGTTTAAAGTTTAATCTTAGCCTATATTTCTGCCCTTTTATGACCAACACAAAAATATTTTATCTTTTTCATGTTCTCAGACCTTAAATATAATTGTCCAGTATTTTAGTTTCACCTTCATATTTTGCTTACCTTGCTTACTGTTATTTCTTATATTTGAGTCCTTTTTTCTGGATTAAATTCTCTTCTTTCTGTTATATTCCTTGTAGTTCTTTTGGTAAGATTCTACTGGTGGTACATTTGATTTTTGTTTGAAAATGTTTTCCTTTCACACTTGTCCCTGTAGGATAGATTTGCTGGGTATAAAGTAATTTCTTTTAGTTCCTTGTAGATATAATTCTACTAATTTTTGTATCCTATTGTTGAGTTTATTTTTACTTATCCAGTCTAGGATTTATTGTGATTTTTAAATCTCAGAGCTCATGTCTTCTATCTGTTGTGGAAAATCTGTAACCATTATTAGTATTTTTAAATATTACCTCTTTTCTCATATCCTCTTCTTCTAAAACACTTGTTATGCTTATATTGTACATTAAATATTATTCTTTATGTCTCTTAAACACTCTTTTATATTTTTAGTTATTTTGAACTAAATTTTGAACTAGGTAATTTTCTTAATTACATTCTAATCCAGTAACTATTTATTTAGCTGTGTCTTCCTTGCTACCAAATCTGTCTAATAAGATCTTTTTTACTTTAATGTCTATAACATTTATTTCTAATATTCTTTGATATATTTTTAAATCTTCCTAGTCTTTTTTTATAGTAACTTGTTCCTTTGTCAAGTTTTTATGTTTTGTGTGCTTCATTAATTTAAAAAGCAGCCTATATTTATAATCTATATTATTTTAATTTGTTAATTTATTTCTAATAATTGTTGCTTCTGCTTTTTTTATGGCATTTTATTTTTTTACTTGTGTGTCTCGTAATCTTGATTTGTAAACTTATGTTTGGCTGGGACTTTATTTTATTTTAATTGACACACAATAATTTTACATATTTATGGAGTGCAATGTGATAGTTTGATACATGTATACATTATGTGATGATCAAATTAGGGTAACTATCATATTCATCATATCAAACATTTATCATTTTTTGTAGTGAGAACGTTCAAAATTCTCTCTTCTGGCTATTGAGAAATATTCAATATGATGTTGTTAACTACAGTCACCCTACTGTGCACTAGGACATCAGAACTTATCTCTTCTTATTAATTCTTTATATGTTTGGCAGAATTCATCAGTGAAGCTATCAGGTCCTGGACATTTCTTCAATGGAGAGAATTTTTCTTATTGATTCCATTTCCTCACTCATTATTGGTGTCTTTAGATTTTTTAAATTCTTCATTGTTTAATCTTGGAAGGTTGTGTTTGTCCAGGAATTTAACTATTTCTTCTTGGTTTTATAATTTATTGACACATAATTATTCACAACAGTTTCTTATGTATCAGCTGCAATATATTCTTTTCCATCCTTTATTTTATTTATTTGAGATTTCTCTTTTTTTTCTTAGTTTAGCTAAAGGTTTGCTAGTTTTATTTATCTTTTCCAAAAAATCCAACTCTTCATTGATGTTTTGTATTTTTTCAGTCTCTATTTGATTCATTTCTGATCTGATTTTTATTATTTCCTTCTTTCTAATAATTTTGGGGTTAGTTTGCTCTTGTTTTTCTAGTTCTACAAGGTGTACTATCAGGTTGTTTATTCGTCATCTTTCTTTTGATGTCGGCACTTAATGATATAAACTTCCCCTTAGAACTACTTTTTTTGTATCCCAAAGGTTTTGGTATGTTGTGCTTCTATTTTTATTTGTCTCAGGAAAATTTTAAATTTCCAATTACATTTCTTCATTAGTTCATTGGTTGTTTAGAAACACGTCTAATTTTCACATATTCATAAAGTTTTCAAACTTCCTCGTGCTGTTGATTTCTGGTTTTATACCATTATGGTCAGAAAACATATTTAAGGTGATTTTGATCTTTTAAAATTTGTTGATGCTTGTTTCGTGAACTAATATATGATCTATTCTGGAGAATGTTTCATGTGCTGTTAAAAAAAAGTGTGTTCTACAGTTGTTAGGTGGAATGTTCTGCAATTATCTGTCAAGTCCATTTGACCTATTGTGTGGTTTGAATCCAATGTTTATTTATTTTCTGTCTAGATGATCTGTCCATCAGTGAGAGTAAGGTGGTGAAGTCCCTTATTGTTACTGTTCTGTAGTCCTTCTTTCTCTTCAGATCTAATAATAATTGCTCTCCATATTTGGGTATTTCAGAATTAGGTGCCTATGTATTTATAATTATTATATCTTCTTGTTAATTGGCTCATTTATTGTTATATGATGACCATCTTTGTCTTTTATGATTTCTTAATCTAAAGTCTGTTATCTGATTTAAGATAGCTATTGCTGCTCTTTTTTGGTTTCCATTTGCATGAAATATCATTTTCTATTCCTTTACTTTCAGTCTATATGTGTCTTTACAGGTGAAGTGAGTTCCTTGTGGGCATCATATAATTGAGTCATGCTTTTTTCTCATTTGGCCATTCTATATTTTTTAATCAGAGAACTTAATTCATTTACATTCAAAGTTATTATTGATAGGTAATAACCTACTTCTGCCATTTTGTTAATTGTTTCTGGTTGTTTTGTAGATATTTTGCTTTTATTTTTCCCTTTTTTTAATTTTAAAGATGTGGGGTAAAATTTAGGGTTAGGTATACAAATGTTCATTATGCAGGTACCCTTGTTGATGAGGTGTGCCCCCCTTTTCCCAGGCAGAGTCCCATTAGATCTTTTGTTTCTTTCTTCCTCTTATATTGTTTTCCTTTTTGGCTTGGTTGTTTTCTAGTGACAAGCTTTGATTCATTTCTTATTTTTATTTGTGCATTTGCTGTAATTTTTTTCTTTGTGCTTGTTCTGGGGTTTACATTAAAAATCTAATAGTTAAAATAGACTATTATAAGCTGCTAACAACTTAACTTTAGTCACATACAAGTACTCACAAATACCCCTTTCCCTGCCAAAATTTATAATTTTGTTGCCTTAAGTTAGGTTTTTAAATATTGTGTGTTCCTTAAAAAGCTATTATAGATACAGTTATCATTGCTCATTTTGATTTTTAACCTCATACTGAAGATTTGAAAGATTGTATACCATCATTTCAGTAATATAAAATTCTGAATTTGATTTTGATTTTACCTCTACCAGTGAGGTTTATATTTTCTTATGTTTTTATGTCCGTAGTTATTATCCTTTTGCTTCTGGCTGAAGCATTCTTATTAGCACTGCTTGTAAGAATGGCCTTGTAGTGATAAATTCCCTCAGTCTTTGCATTGTCTGGGACCTTTTTTCTTCTTCATTTCTGAAGGATAACTTTACTGGTTATAGTATTCTTGTTTGACAATTTTTTTCTTTTCTTTTAACACACTGACTATATCATCCCACTCTCTCCTATCCTGCAAGTTTTATACTGAAAAATCTACTGATGATCTAATGGGAATTTAAAAAATATATTACTTGCTGCTTTACTCTTGCTAGGATTCTTGCTGTCTTGACTTTTGACTGTTTAATTTTAATATGCCTCAGAGAGGACCTCTTTTGGTTTAATCTATATAAGACTTTTGGGTTTCATGGATCTGAATGTCTATATCTCCCCTAAAACTTAGGAAATTTCCGCTAATGTTTCATTAGAAATGCTTTTTTGTGCTTTACTCAGTCTCTTCTCCTTCTGAAAATCTTGTACAGTAATGAATATTTATTCATTTAATTGTGTCCCATAAGTCCTGTACTCTTTTTCTTTTTTATTATTTTTTCTCTTTTTTGCTCTAAGTTACTTCAAAAAGGCAAATCTTGAAATTAAAAAATTCTTCTGGTTGTTCTAGTCTCATGTTGACGTTCTCCATTGTAATTTTTATTCACTGAGTTCTTCAACTCTAGCATTTCTGTTTTATTCTTTTTAAAGATATCTATCTGCTTAATTTCACATTCAGATCATGGATTTTTCTTCTGATTTTGTTGAATTGTCTATCTGTATTCTCTTGCATCTCACTAAGTTTTCATTTTTCATGTTTTTTTTTTTTGAGTGGGGGTCTCTCTCTGTTGCTCAAACTGGAGTGCAGTGGCACAATCATGACTCACTGCAGCCTCAACCTACTGGACTCAGGCAATCCTCCTGCCTCAGACTCTTAAGTAGCTGGGACTATATGAACATACCACCATACCTGGCTAATTTTTAAAAAATTCTTTGTGGAGACAAGGTCTTCTGTGTTGGTCAGGCTGGTCTTGATTCCTGAGCTCAAGCAGTCTCACTTTGGCCTCCCAAGGTGTTGGTATTACAGGCATGAGCAACTATACCCTTTTTAGGCAAATTCTAAGTTTTTATTTTTGGAAGATCGTTTTCTGGAGGGTAATTGTGTTTCTTTGGTGGTGTCATGTTTCCTTGTTTTTTCATGCTTCTTGTGTTCCTGTATTGATATTTTTTGCATCTTTTAGAATGATTCCAGCTTCCAATTTTATGGAGTGGCTTTTGCAGGAAAGAATTTTCACTTCCAGATGTGCTTTAGGGTCTCAGTTGGGTAGGGTGCATTGGCTTTGGTTCTGGGTGGGTGCAGTAGTGTAGTCTCTGGGCAGTCTTTTCAGCTATGGTCAACTTCATGGATGTCTGAGAGTCCTTGGTCCCCTAGGTTACAGAGGTTAGTGCAGCCAGTTCATTGGCTCAGTATGGGGATTCCCCTGGAAGCAACACATCTGGTTGGTGAGCACAGGAGCCAATCCACTGCCTTGGAGTGGGGACCTCCTGGGAGTGGCTGGTGAGTGCACTAGTGGTGGTCAGGGGCCAGTGTGCTGGCTCAGGGTAGGGTTCCTCTGGGGGCATTTAGCTTGGCTGGTAAGCATGGGGGCTGGCCCACCAATTTGGGGTGAAAAATCCCCTGGAAATGGCATAGTTGGCTGATGAGCTTGCTAATGAACATGTGGACTGGTTTGCCAGTTCAGGTTGGGGTTTCCTTAGAAGTGGTACACCCAGCTGTTTAATATACCAGGGCATGTGGGAGCTGGCCCACTGGTTCAGAATAAAGCTCCCTTGGAAAAAGTGCTCCTGGGTGGTCAGCATGCTGACTGTGCATGACGCCAGTTTGGACTTGGCTTCTCGGCTGAGCAGGATCACCTGCTCCTTTGGAAGGAGGGTACTGATGGGTTACAGTGCTGAGGCACTGGATCTGCTTCTAGAGAACAGGATAAAAACAGTGCAGTCACTAGGATGTGGAAGGTGGAGCACATTCTAAGAAACTTGTTTTCATGAGGTAGGGAGCTGTAGTGGCTCAGTGGGAGAACAGTGAATTACTTTGTGTGAAGGTAATGTAGTGGCAGTGTAGCCTCCGGGATGAAAAGATGCAGTGGTTACTGGTTGCACTCTAGCTGTGGCTCTGGTTTCAGGATGGCACTATACAGTTACATCTTGGGTCATAGGGGTAAAGAGGCAATGTGGGGGATCTTCTGGGGCAGGGCAGTCACATGGATGGTCTCAGGGTCTGTGGGGACTGCATGTGATAATCACATTAATGGGGGCTGCTGAGGCCCTCTTGCTTGCCTATTCCCCACTGGGGAGAGGCAGGGTGTTTGTTCTCCTCTCTGTGAGACAACCCCTCCCTCAAACCAAAGATCTTTTTGCACCATAGGTGTTCTGTCTCTCCCTTCCTGTATTCCAGTGCTGTCATTCAAACACTCCAGTCCAAATGTAGTTTTTAAAATTTGTTGTTTTGGTCCTTTTTTGAGGGGAGAATAGATGCTAGGCTCCTCTAGTCAGCTACCTTGCTCTGCTCTGGCTGCACTCTTTCTACAGAAATTCTGTGACGTATATGCTGAGAGTATGTGCATCTAGAAAGTTTTTGCCTTTGTTTCTGTGAAGAGCCACAGGGTGTTCTCAACCTAATATTGCTTTTTTTGGTTAATTATTCCATTTGATTTTTCCTGGTTTCTGAATTCCGAGGTTTCTCAGCTTTAAATACTTTATCCCACAAGGAGACTACACTTAGGTAAATTTCCTGGTATATTATAGTAGGCATATTTATTTTGTGGTTTATTTTATTTTATTTTATTTTCTGAAGGTTTAGCTGTTGCAAGTGCTCACTTCTTGTAAAATCTCAGTTTCAGCACCTGGGTGCTGCAAGACCAGGCTTGGTCTCTAGTGCTTGTATTGCCATTAAAACACAAGTAACCCTTAATTTTCTGATTTTATATATTTTTTTTTAAAAAACCACTGAAATTTCCTTTACTTTTATTTTCAAGTTTTGCTTTGCATGCTATTTTATATTTTTACCCAGTATAACTGGTCTTGCAGCGGGAGATTTTTCCGGTTATCTAGTCTGCCATATTGCATAAGTTCTATGTATGACTGCATGAATATATACATACAGAGACTATACCTTTTAAATTGGAATAATCTTTTCTACCATAAAAATAAAATGTCGTGTATATTCAACTGTGCAGAAATTGTCAGTGGCTTAATATGTTGACAGATTGACATTGTGGGTGATACAGGTGTTATTTTTATTATGCTACCTCAGTCTTTCATATCAGATTCATAGAAATGTGTTTAATTTGTAAGCCATATAGTTAATTAAATATACAACTTTATCTAATAGTCAAAAATATACTATTTGTGTGGAATAAATTTGAGAAAAATGTTTCATTTATTGTAGCAAAAACAGAAGAAAACAGTCAACTTTAAAAAACCTACAAGTTCCTATTTTGTGAGCCTGGATTCTCTCCTTTAGCAGTATGATTATACTACACTTCAGGGTTATAATTCACCAAAGGGGTATAAGGAAAAGCTGTTTTCTCAAATTCTTATTGTCATGGTGAGATCCTGGTATAATAATTTTGACAAGAAAAAAACAAAAATACTGACTAAAATCAGACTGTAAATTGTCCCAGTAAGATGCCCTCAAATGTAGGCAGCACCTAGAGTGCCAGCCTTCAGGAATTTCAGAATTTTATTTGTATAATGCCAAATACAGAATGAATATTCTGCAAGCTAAATCCTTAGGAAAGCTTACTAGTATGGAATGAAATTTAAGTTTGCCTTTTCTTTTTTTTCTTCTTATGTAGATATTGAGAAAGTTGATTGGTTTTTGTAGCTCCCTTAAAATTCTTCTTCAAATCTCATTTTGTTATTGAAGCTTACCTTGCCCACCCTACTAAACACTGCAGTTCATATCTCCCATTTCCCAATTGCCCGGCACACTCATTCCCTTTATCTTGCTCTTCTTTTTTTCCTATAGCTTTAATCTTTTCTCGTATGCAACATTACTTATAAATTTATTATGTTAGTTTTTTCCTCCTACATCTACCAAGGATAGCAATGCTGATATGTTTTGTTTACTATTATATCCCTGACAACTAGAATAATACCTGTCACATTGTAAGTGCTCAAAAATTACTTGGAGTATGAATGAATAATTTAAAAAAATTTCTGACTATAAATTAGGGTGATAATGGTCCCTTATTTTCTTACTGAGATATGTTGGCACAAATTAGACATGTGTATTGCAAGTATATTGACTTGCCTGAAAGAAAGTTGACATTTATAGAATAATACAGATTATTTTTTTGGACATATAAAGTGACTTAGTCTTTAAATGTTTCAAAGCTTCCATACTAAACAAATCTGCTATCAGTCCATGGCAATTTTAATTATACAATATTTCCCCTATAGTAGTGGAAGATGTATAACATTCAAAGCTGACTAAAGATCATACCTCATTTTTTTCTTTTAGTTTTGTGATCATAACAATCACGGGGCTGTCTTCCTGCCAAACCATCTGCCAGAAGTCATTCACGGTGTTGATCATGGGTCCCTGTGTGGCAATGAACGCTTTCTCCTTGCCACTGTAGCCCTAGTTGGAATAAAGAGACACAAATATTGGCTTTTAAGTTCATGCCTTGCAGTGAAAGATTTTCAGAACATGGTAGTTGTGCAAATCCAAAAGCAACACAGACTATGGCAGCTTCACTGATTCTACCACAATTCCCATGGCTGCTTTTCTAGCAAGTTAAGCATAGCATACAGTATTGAGAGTTGCCCAGTGTCCAACAGAATGCCCATATAAAACACTGTCATCAAGGACTCAGTGAAGAAAGACTCATTATAAAGAACCGATTGCTGGCCAGGCACAGTGGTTCACACCTGCAACTCCAGTATTTTGGGAGACTGAGGCAGGAGGATCCCTTGAGGCCAGGAGTTTGAGACCAGCCTAGGCAACATAGCAAGACCTCGTTTCTACAAAAAAAAAAAAAAAAAAAAAACTTGGCTGGGCTTGGTGGTGTGTGCCTCTAGTTCCAGCTACTGTGGAGGCTGAGGTGGGAGTTTGGAAGTTTGAGGCTGTGGTGAGCTATGATGGAGCCGCTGCATTCCACCCTGGGTGACAGAGTGAGACCCTGATTCAAAATAAAGACATAAATAAATAAAGAACCAATTAGCAGTGTTAGGTGTGACTAAGACAAAAAAAAATCCTTGCTAGTAAATGAGTTAAATCAAACCTAATCTACTCTAAGAAAAAAAATTAATAATTCCAAATAGTAAGTCACCAGAAAGAAATGTGTATATATTTACTTACCCTTATATAATTAGCATTAATGTAGGTGCTCAGTGAATCAGTTACATTTTTTGGTCTCAAACATACTCTGCTGAGGGGATCTATTGAAGAAAACAAGAACAAATATATTAAATATATTTATACTTTTTAAAGCTCCTTAGAACACCAATAACCAGTAAGTGGAACACCTGTTATATATTATTTGTTTGTCTTGTGTCAGTGTTTATCTTTGGTACATGTGTGTCCATCTCTTGATCCATTTGTGTTTACCAAGGGACATTTGTGTCCATCAAGACTCCTATTCCTGATATAAGTCTCACCCATAAGCCTGAGATGATGAGCTTATACTTTCTGTCATTTTTTATGGGTTCTGATTCTTGACCCCATTTCTTATTTCTGCTTCTACTTTTTTACTTTGGATTTGAAATCTGTCTCCTGTCTCTCTCCTTTCTCCTCAGAGATGAATTAGACTGCCCTTTACCAATTACTCATATTTCACTACCTCATTTCATCCACACCCTCAGGTTCCAACTTGATCTTGCCTCATAGCTTATATCCTGGCCAGTTCCCTCAATTTCCCGTGATGGGTAAGATTGATGTGCTATGAGGTGGGGCAAGTTAGAGAGGAGAAAAGATAAACATTATTTATTTCAGTGAGTTCTCAGCCTGTTCCTAAAATCATAAACAACATGTATTGATTATTAGATGTCAGACTCTGTTCTCCATGTTTTACTGTTATTTAATCTTCATAAATCTTTAATAAAAGTACCAAAAATAATAGGTACTGCTCTTTCAAATAGGAAATTGAGACAGAGAGAGTAAATAATTTGCTTAAAAGTACACAACCAGGAAATAAATAATGGAGTCAGACTTTGAACTCTAACTCTAGAGTCCTTTTAGCTACTGTGATGTGTGGCATTCCTAATGCTAAGATGGCCACATAAACTAACAATTATAATACATGCTACATCCTAGCGGTTGCTTCATTTATTCTTGATAACAGCAAATTCAATGTTTTTCAGCTTTCTTTCTTACTGGAAAGTGATATAAAGACAGAAGTGCGACAAAGAAACACCCCTTCTTACATCAAGCACCATCTGGGTAAAGACGATCTCTTACATTCCCAGGCAAAAACTGAAAAAATCCAAGAGGAGGTGAGGGAGGGAGTACTAGAGAAAGAAACTTTCATAGAATATATGTAAGTGGTAGTTAAAGATTGTCAAAAATCTAGCAGGTCTTGGCAAATCAATATTTACTTTAAAATTCACTTCATCTGTAACTGTGTTAAAGATAATAAAGGTTGGAATTAGTTTTAGAAAAAGACTAACCAGCCCATGGGGACAGTGATGGTTTAAAACTAACCACCAAATTCTTTGACATGCTTTCTAAAAGAAGGCGGTGACTAATTTTCTTCCTCTTGAGTGAGCAGAAATTAATGACTTATTTATTTATTTATTTATTTTTGAGTTGGAGTCTTACTCTGTGGCCCAGGCTGGAGTGCAGTGGCACACTCACGGCCATCCAATGTCGACCTGCTGGGCTCTGGCGATCCTTCTGCCTCTGCCTTCCAAGTAGCCAGAACTACAGGTGCGCTCTACCATGACGGCTAATATTTTGATTTATTGGTCTCACCAAGTTGCTCAGACTAGTCTCAGGCAAACCACTTGCCTCGGCATCCCAAAGTGCTGGGATTACAGGCTGAGCCACTGAGCCTGGCCCTTTTATTTATTTTAAATGGGGTTTTGCTCTGTTGCCCAGGTTAGAGTACAGTGGTGAAATCATAGCTCAGTGCAGCCTTGAACTCCTAGGCTGAAGTGATGCTCCCGCTTCAGCCTCCTGAGTACGTGGTTAAGTTTTTTTAAATCTTTTGGTAGAGATGAGATATTACTATGTTGCCCAGGCAGTCTTGAACTCCTGGCTTCAAGCAACCATCCCACTTCAGCCTCTCAAAGTGCTGGGATACAGGCGTGAGCCACCACACCCAGACAATGACATACTTTTAAAAATAGAATATGGAAGAAGGGATGGTGTATGATTAGGTCATAAAAGGTATTTCAGTTTCCTTCTTGCTCTTTTTCTTGAGTTGTCTGCTCTGGAGGAAGCCAGCTCCCATGTCTTGAGGGCGCTCAAGCAGCCCTATGAAGAGAGGACCACATGGTGAGGAATTGAAGCCTCTAGCCAACAGCCATATGAGTGAGCCCAGAACCTTCAGTGCCAGCCAAGCCTTCAACCCACTGCAGCCCTGGTCAACATCTCAGTAGAAATCTCATGAAAGACCCTGGCCAGAACCACCCAAATAAGCCACTTTCCAACTTCTGGCACACAGAAACTGTGAGATATAAATGTGTATTATTTTAAGTCACTAAATTTTGAGATAATTTGTTACAAGCAATGAATAGGTAATATGGAGATCAATAAGGAGGCAGTCACAGAGCACTGGAGTGACATCATCATCATTGTGGTCATTGCATTCTCTGCTCCATATGTGCCAGAGATGGAGCAGCTAACAGCATTCTATGCATTATGTCACATAGTCTCCATAATTCTATACAGTACATACTATTAATATTCTCTTTATTTAAATTAGGCAACTGATGCACAGAGAGTTTAAGTAACTCACTCAAGGTCACACAGTTAGTAGAAAGTGAAATAGAGGGTTGAATTCAGTGTATCAGACTTAGAGCTTAGCAAGGTCATTGTCAAAGAAGATGTTAAACATATAGTAGAATCTTGCTCATTAGTCACTAGGATATTTGAGATGAAGATATTATATATATCTCAGTAGTAATAGGAGCTTCCATCTGGAGATGGATAAAACTGATTTGATCTATAAGGAATTTGGTTTTGACAAGAGAAAGCCCCAGTATGCTCGGAGATTTACATCGATATATGAAGACTGATGCTTATCTGTTTTTTATAAGTTACAGGTAAAATAGCTCTTGGTCATGCCAGATGGAAGCAATAGTAGTTCAGAAGATGTCAATACATCCTAGAAATCATTGAGAAGCCCTCAGTGGCTTCCAAGAATCCTATTTATAGAGGCAGGTCTTTATTCAGTCTGATCCAAAACCCTTTGCAAAAGTTCCTGGTGTGTCCTTCTGGATGAACTAAAAGAAGCAAGAAGACTACAGAGATACTTAGAGTGGAGCAGGTAAGAACAATTTAGTCAGGACATAACCTGACTGTGAATGAGAAACTGTGGTCTTAACAGTCTTGGGATGTGGGTCTTGACTTCTTATCAGAATTCTCCCTGAAGAGATATGTTGGGACAAGACATAAGACTCCCCTTCTTACCATTCCTGGCATTAGTTGTGACTGTGACTAAGTTCTCACTGTGGCATGTGAGAGGAAGGGATGTGAGTGACTTTTAGATCGTGAGAATAAAAGTCTGGTTCTGAAGCAAACTGCCCTATTGGTAGCATAGGCTAGGCCCTTGGGATTGTGTCTGAAGTCAGTCTTGTCATATGGAGCTTTCAAAACATAAACCCTATGGAAATGGAAGCTGACACCAAATGGTCAAAAGCACTTCATTTCCCCCAAAAATCTCCAAAAGTCATAACAGGTCTCTACATGTGCTGTTGGTCCTTGTTTGTACAGGACATTTTTAATTAAAAAAAAAACTTGTACCAAATTTTGCATTCATAATGTTGGTATTCATTTTTTTTTCAAAGAGTGCCCTCCAGGGAAAATCTTCATGACATGGTATGGGCAGAGAGTTCGTGGATATAACCTTGAAAACACAAGCAAGGAAAGCAAAGATAGACACAGGGGATTGCGTCAAATTTAAGAGCTTCTGCACAACAAAGGAAACAACAGATTGGTTGAAAATATTTGTAGATCACACAATGAGTAAAGGGCTTAATTTAAAATATATAAATAATTCAAAACTACTCATGAGCAAAAACTCAATAACTCTATTAAAATATGAACAAAGATTTGAATAGACATTTCTTAAAAAAAGACATACTAATGGCCAACAAATATTTGAACAAAAATTCCCCACATCTTTAATCATTGGATAAAAGCAAATTAAGCCACAATATTAGATTGTGTTAGATTGGCTATTATAAAAAAGGTGAAAGATAACAAGTGTTGGCAAAGATGAAAAGAAAAGGAAACTTTTGTACACTGTTGGTGGTAGTGCAAATTAGTGCAGTCATTTTGAAAAACAGTATAAATGGTCCTCATAAAACTAAAAAAATAATTATCATCTGATCCAGCAATTCCGCTTTTGGGTGTATATCTAAAGAAATTTGAAATCAGAATGTTGAAGAGATGTCTGCACTCCCATGATCACTGCAACATTATTCATAATAGCCAAGATATAGAAACAACCAAGTGTCCAACAACAGATGAATGCATTTCAAAAAGGTAGTATATATACACAATGGAATATTATTCAGCCTTTACAAAGCATAAAATTCTGTCACTTGTGACAACATAGGTAGACCTAGAGGGCATTATGCTAAATGAAATGAGCCAGATGCAGAGAGACAACTATTACATGATTTTACTTATATGTGGGGTCTAAAAATGTTGAACTCATAGAAGTAGGGAGTAGAATGGTGGTTACCAGCGGCTAGGGGACAGGACGGATGAGGAAAGGGAGATGTTGGTCAAAGGTACAAAGTTTCAGTTAGACAGGAGGAATAGGCTACTGATCTATTACATAGTAGGGTGACTATAGCTAATAATAATATATTGCATATTCCACAATAGCTAAAAGAGCACATTTTAGTTGGACACAGTGACTCCTGCCTGTAATCCCAGCACTTTGGGAGGCAGAGGCGAGAGAATTGCCTGGGCCCAGGAGTTCAAGACCAGCCTGGGCAACTTGGTGAGACTTTGTCTCAACAATAAATCAAAAAATTAGCTGGGTATAGTTCCAGCTACTTGGAATGCTGAGGGGGAAGGACTGCCTGAGCCCAGCAGGTTGAGGCTGTGGTAGCCATGAGTGTGCCACTGCATTCTAGCCTGGGTGATGGAGTGAGACTCTTTCTCAAATAAATAAACAAATAAAATAAAATTCAAATGTTCTCACCACAAATAAATGATACATATTTGAGGTGATGGATATATTAGTTACCATAATTTGATCATTCCACAATGTATACATCAAAACATCACATTGTCTCTCATAAATATATACAACTGTTATCTGTGATTTAAAAATAAGATAAAACTTAAGGAGTGACCTCCAAATAATATAAGCTTTAGTATCATCTTTCCAAAACACTAAATCCACCTTTGGTAAACCTCTAGGTCTGCATAACATTTATCATGCCCTTCATAATGTAGACTGGTGGACTACTGCTTTTTATTTCCTCATCTTTTTTTCTCCAAGGGGCCTTGAAACCCTATGGAGCTATGTTTTAACATTCAGAGTGGAATTATTCCATTGTTGCTATACACATCTTTTGTCAGCCATATGGATCAAAACTCTTGGCAGAACACAAAATAATGAACAAACAGAAGGAGAAACCCCAGTGAAGTAAACAGCACTTGTTGAACACCCTGTACCCAGGATCACATGGAAGAGGGCTCCCAGTGGGAGAGTTTGACTATACAGTGTATTAGGCTTCTTGCTGAACATCTGCAGTGCTGCCTGGCATTTTTGCTGTCATCATCTGGAGCACACAATAGCATTACACACACACACACACACACAAATGTGTATGTGAAGAGTTAGTTGTCTCCTATATTCATTATCCCTCTTTCTTTCGTAACAAGATTCCAGATTTTGCCTGGGAACTTGGTAGGATGCACAGCTTAAGACTCTCCTTCTTACCATTCCTGGCATTAGTTGTGACTCTGTGACTAAGTTCTCACTTGTGACCCCTGAGAGGAAGGGATGTGAGTGACTTTTGGATCACGGAATTAAAATGAGGGGCGATACTGTCTTTCTACCACTTCTTACTTCCTCTTGCTGCTTGGAGCATGCTTGTGGTGACTAGTATCTTGAACCATGCAGAAAAAAGGCAACAATGAGGATGGGAGACTCCAGAGAGAAGAGTCTAGATGTATAATATGGCAAAGCTGCCATATCAACCCTGGCAGGTTATACTTGAGAGGGAAATATATTTTCAACTTTTTAAAACTACTGTTATTTTGGTTGTATCTACTACTATATATATTACTTTTTTTGGAAAAAGTATTTCAGAAAGGAATAGTGTTATCACAATCAGTTCTGCTCAGGGAGGCATTAAATAGAGTTGGTATATCTTGCACATCTAAGTTTTGTACGTATTGAGAAGTCAAACCTTGGTTTCTTAGAGTCAGGATTCACAAGTATCAAGATCCATAAAAGACAAATTTTTAGCAATATAACAAAAGGTATTCAGCATCTTAATCTAAAATTAAGCCCTCAGGCCCTATGAAATTGCCATTAGAACACTTGCAATGATTAGATCAGGCTGGATCGTCCTAAATTGCCTATTACACTGATGGAAGTAGGGCACCCTACTTTTCTTTATCTGCTGCCTTGTAATAAACACATGGCCTGACTTGAATTCCTTTTCACTATTTAGAAGAAACTGATTTTAGTTACTGTGTGTAGCAGTTTATTCACTCCACAGCACAAGTTTCTGATATTGGATAGATCCATTGTGCTAGCAACAATGTCTGACATTCTAAAATCACTTTCTATCAAGAATTGAAAGACTCTTTGTGGGCCACAGTGTTAAGGAAAATATGGCAATTTTTTTTTTACCAACGTTTACATATATGAGTGTGATTACATCATCTCTTTATTTTTTTCTTTGACCTGGTACATGCTAAACTTTTTGAAGGCAGTGATGAGGATTTTTCACTGTCTATTTAAGACCTAGTATTTGGCATAGTAGACCTTCAGTGAAAGTCTACTGCATTGATTTAAAGGTTTTTCCCATTTAAAAAAAAAGTCATTTTTATGCATCCTTCTCTAGCAATTATTCTATTGCTTTTCTTTTCTAGACAGGTAAACCTCTGAAAGAGTCTGTTGTGCCACTCTTTCCACTGCTCATCTACAAGTCAAACCTCCTCATGTATACTACAATCTACCCTACCCCTAACACCATGCAGAGACTGCCTTTGCCAAGGTCACCCACTGACCCTTTTGTTGCTAAACCCAATGAGTCTACTGTGTGTTTTTTTCCCCCCATGTCTTCTCTGTAGCATTCAAAAACTGTTGACTATAAGATCTTTCTTGAAGTATCCTCTTACCCTAGATTCTGGGACACAACATTCTGGTTTTTCTGCTACATTTTTGACAGTGTATGCTCCTTTTTTTGTTGCTAATTCTAGGATTCAACTTGACCCTTTCCTATCCTTACTAGATATGGCTGTGTTGGGTGACTCACTCATTCCCATGGCTTTAACTATTATGCACATCCTGAGGACTCACAAATAGGTAGCTCAGACTAGACCAGTCTCCTCATTTATAGACTTTTTCTGTTTGTTATTTCCTTCTGAATGTACCACAGGTTTGCCAAACTCCTCACACCCCTAATGTGCTCTTGGTAGCTTTCTGCTATTCTTTAGATTAGGTGTGCTACCACTGCTTCTAGAGCCCATGTTTGAAACTAGCAAATTCTCTCTGTTTTATCTTCTGAAATGCACAAGGGTCCATCTTGCCTCCTTATTCTCATGGCCGTCTGTTTAAAGCATCTCATCTGGTCTTTCTGCTTTCAGTCTTGCTCTTTTCCAATCCATCCTTCTCATTGCTGCCAACACTCTCTGTAATACAAAATCTCATCACATTATTCCATTGCCTAAATGCCATCCCAATTGCCTGTAGCAGTATTTCCCAAAGCTATGATATATTACCTATAAATCATTACTTCTATGACATATAGAATTATATTACATAACTTATAAATTAGGTCATCTTTTTTTAAAAAAAGTGTTCTGTAACCAAATAAATATAGGAAACGTTGGCTTAAACAAAATTGAACCCCATTCTTTTTTACTGCAAGACTTCTCAGGATCTTTATTATGCTAATATACCTCATGAATTTCCAACAAGGTATTATATATAAACTTATTTGTCTATTGAGCTCACTTAATTATACTTGTTTTATTTATTATAGTTACTGAAAATTCAGACAACATAGAGCAGCACTGCACAACAGGCCTTCTGTGGTGATGAAAATATTCTGTCTGAAAATGGAAAAAACGTAGCTGCTAGCCACGTGTGTCTGTTAGGCACTTGAAATGTGGCTAGTAAGAACTAAAGAACTAAAGTTCTAATTTTACTTAATTTTAATTCTTTAGATGTAAACTTACATAGCCTTATGTGGATAGGGGCCACTCTATTAGATGGTACAGGCCTAGAGACAAAATCTCAGCTTCTTACTTAGCAAGGTACAGAAGATCATTAATCTTTTCTTAAGGCCTTCTCAACAGTCACCTTCCCACATGTACCATGTAATCTAGCTCCATGAGTCTAGGGCAATCTCCCAAATAATTGATGCACTTGTAGATTCTATGCTTTTGCACATATTTTTTCCTTTGCCTTCTTTGAATGATAAAGTCTTCCTCATTCTTCAGGGCTCAGTTCAAGAAATATCTTTCTGAAACCCTCCCTGGCCTTCCTAGGCAGAATTAGGCATTCACTTCTTTGCTTGGGCTCCTGGAGTTTTATTTTGGTATTTATCATCTTGTATTTTAAGTACTTAAATTTCTGTTAGCCTTCGATGGATTGTGGCCAGCCCGTTAGGAGCAAGGGTTGTCTTTAATTAACTTTTGTATCCTTTGTGATTTCTATTTAATATATGAGTTATAGAGAGTTTAATGTTAGAATTAACTTCTATTAGGAAGAGTTAAAACTATGCTTTTGACATTCTAGGTTTTTTTTTTTTTTCTTAGCAAAGGGGACAAGAAATTTTTCATACCTTTCAGTATCCACTGATTATTGGAAGTTTCCACAAACATTATACCCCACGCAAGCTTGAAAGGAGTGATATTTCCTTCAGTTTTTATAATGCCTGTGATATATATGATTTACCGGGATCTCTATAAACTTCTTACAGATTCCCTATCAAGTTAAATTTTGTTGGAAATTAGTAATTTATGGTATTTTCCAAGTATTCAGAGGTGTTCAAATTTTTTATTTTTGACTTTAGAGAGGGGGTTCTTGCTATGTTGCCCAGGCTGAAGTGCACTGGCTATTCACAGGTATGATCATTGCATACTACAGCCTCAAATTTCTGGCCTGAAGTTCTAATTTTGTTCATGTCATACATTTTAAGTCCACATGTTAGTCAAATTCACCATGAAAATTTTTTCCTGAACAGATATTTCTGAGCTGGATGTTGAATGTTTGGCATACTATTTATGATACATCTGGGCAGTATCAATAACAATTGCAAATATTAATTGAACACAGCTTATTTTTTCTTCCTCCCTTACTTAGTTTGTATTTTCCTCCTTTCCTCTCCTGTCTCTTTATTCCTTTTTTGCCCTTTTCTTTTCTTCTTTCTCTTCCTCTCTCCTTTCTTCTCTTTTTTCTTTCCTCCTTCTTTTTTTCTTTCAGCATTATTGAACATACATACAAATTTGGTATATGAAACATGAAATTTTCTCATTCTGGTCCCCTAAAATACCTTCTGTCAATCTCAAGTCTTCTATTTAATAGACACAATGGTACCTGGATTCTGATATATATATATATATATATATATATACATATATATATATATATTTTTTTTTTCTTTTCTTTTTTTCAAGTTGGAGTCTCACTCTATCGCCAAGACTGGAGTGCAGTGGCCGCTTCCGGCCACTGCAGCCTCGACCTGCTGGGCTCCAGCGATCCTTCTGCCTCAGCCTTCCAAGTAGCTGGAACTACAGGCGCGCGCTACCACACCTGGCTAATTTTTTTTTAATTTTTTAATTTTTTTATTGTAGAGATGAGGTCTCACCAAGTTGCCCAGGCGGGTCTCGAACC
>CAUYQG010108034.1:0-21963 GCA_963574415.1 Tarsius wallacei
GATGGGGGTGCTGTTTCAGGTAGATAATAGCTGACTGTATGTGCAAATTTGCTGCGGCGGAGACAGCGGGATAGAGGCACAGAGTCCATTTGGAGGTTCCTGCAATCTCCAGGCTCAGGTGGTGATAAGAGTGGGGCTAGAATAGGTGGTAAGAAATCAGAAAAGAAAATGGTAGTGCGCGACCAACACTGGGGGGGTGAGAAGAGCATGAAAGAACGACTTCGTCCAGCCCAGGGTGCCGAAGTCCTCGGTGAAGGCACCTTGATGTCCCTTTTGCCCTTAGAGCAGACGTCCTCCGACCACCCAGGCAGCGCCAGCCTCAAGCTGCTCAGGTCACCAAAAGTCGCACGGAGGCAGGACCCGCCAGGCGTGTCCCCCAGCTCTCTTCTCTGCCCGCCTCCGCACGCCGCCTGTCCCTCCGGCCCTGACCACTCCCTCCGGTCCCCTAGTCTTCCCCCACCCCCAGCCTCCGCGACGGCCGGCATCGCCCTCCACCCGCTTCCTCCCCCTGCCCCCTCCTCCCCCGTGGGGCGCTGACTCGCCCTGCTGCCACGTCTCACTGATGACATCACCGGGGCCGCTCGGCCTTAGCCAATCCGCCAGGGGGAGACCGAGCGAAGTCCTAGCCAGCGAGTCAGAGGGGAGGGGGCAGGGAGGGGCGGAGGCTGGGGATGAGGGAGTGGGGAATGGGGCGGGCGACAACCTCTCAAATACGCATGCGCCAGGCGCGCGGGGCTTGCCGGGAAGGTGAGTCCTGGCCGCAGCTCCGCGCCGCCTGTCCTCTGCCCGCATGGCTGGGCTCGCCACTCGCCTTCCCGGCATGCCGCGCGGTGCGGCCGCCCTCTGGGTTGTGTAAAGGCCCCTCGGTCTAAGGCTTCCCTATTTCCTGGTTCGCCGGCGGCCATTTTGGGTGGAAGCGATAGCTGAGTGGCGGCGGCTGCTGATTGTGTTCTAAGGGGACGGAGTGGGGGAAGACGTTTGCTCTCCCGGAACAGCCTATCTCATCCCTTTCCTTCGATTACCCGTGGCGCGGAGAGTCAGGGCGGCGGCTGCGGCAGCAAGGGCGGCGGTGGCGGCGGCGGCAGCTGCAGTGACATGTCCAGCATGAATCCCGAATAGTGAGTGCAGGAGAGCACCGGTCGGCGGGGTCCGTGGGCCAGCTTGGGGACGCGTAAAGGGGGCGAGGGGGGCTGGGGTGGGGGTGGCGGCTCGGCCGGGGTGAGGCCAGGGTGATGGAGCCGGAGAGGCTGACGGCAGGGAGTCGGCCCCCATTGTCTGACGCGGAGGGGCGGCCGGGGGGGAGGGGGCGGGCCGGAGGGGTGAGCCGCCCGGGCCTGGGCCGGTCGGGTTGGAGGGCCGGAGTGCGGGGCCGCGGCGGAGGAACAGTCTGCCT
Source organism: Tarsius wallacei (assembly GCA_963574415.1). NCBI lineage: Eukaryota > Metazoa > Chordata > Mammalia > Primates > Tarsiidae > Tarsius > Tarsius wallacei. Next base: position 1,394 of record CAUYQG010108034.1, read on the forward strand.
GGGGGGTTGGGGCGGTCTGAAGGGGTAGCTTCTCTAGGAGGCAGAGACTTTTTGAAGGAGGACTTGCTTTTAAGGGCAGGGGCTAGGGTGGGAGCGCTCTCCCAGAGGGCACTGTCAGACCCTGCGCCCACACTCTGCAGAGCTGTCAGGATCGTCGGAGTGGGAACCCGCTTTACTTGTAAATCCTGAGCTCTCTCCTCTCCACCCTCTTTGCCAGGTTTCAGGTAATATGGATGCTTTTCGGGACTGCGTGGGATTGAGGGGAATGAGTAGATGGTGAGAAGCGACTTAAAGTGTTTTTAGTTCTCTTCTTGAGTTGGCTCTTGGAAGAGTTCTTTAAGAACTCGCCGGGTCCATTGCCTTCCTGAAAGTCTGGGCATTTGTGAGAATTTTTTTTTTTTTTTTTTAGAGGACACCTAAGTCATTTTGTCTCCTGTAGGTCAAGACAAAAAACCCGAATTAAAACCGAGGAATGTCAAACTAAAGGAAGATGCTCAAGTCGAAAGAGAAACGAATGGGACCTATGATAGATCTGCAGGTTTTGGATTACCTGCTTGAATGCTTGCAGATAGGGAATGAGGTTCCATGACGTGTCATGAAAAGTTAATGCATTTCTTTTTCTTGCTTACTCAAGAAGTCACCACAGCAGATGTGACACACCTGGCACCTTTAATTGGTGTTCACTTTCCTGAGGAAGACTGTTGGTCTTTCCTCAGTGGCCCTTAAAAAAATTTTTCTACAGTTTGCATAAATAGAAATTAATTGTTAATTGGAGGAGATTGAGTTGGTATCCGTCTTCAGTGTCAGAAATCTTTGGGGAGTACAGGAGGAATTTTTTTAAAGCAAAATCGACTTTGATCAATTCCTGCTAAACATTTCCCCCTAAAAATGTTTAGTAGCTGACTGTCATGTGTGTGTCACGTGGCTCTTGCAAAATGCTTTCTTCAAGTTTTGTAATATTGTGGTTTAATGCTGAAATCTTTCGTACTATACAGAAAGCATAGCATTTTATTAGAATTTTGTATACTTTAAGAAGTTGAGGATAGTGTTCTTAGAAGTGACATATTTGCTGTGTTGACATTTTAAAAATTTATCAAGAGTTCCAAGTACAAAGTTGATTTTTGCATAGTTGAGCAGAGTTGCGCTTGAGGTTCCTAATTTAGTCGTTTTTGTAGTAACAATAAAGAATATTGATTCGCTGTTTTATGGAGGTTTGTAAACCTCTGCAGTCGAGGGAGTTTCCTGAATTTGCTACATACATTTAGTATTGCAAATAGTTCTTGAAGGCTAGTTGAACAAAACTTTGACAAGTTACTCAGCCTCTGAATTTGTTTATTTTTTCATAAAATAGGATCATAATTCCTATCAGGGTAGTGGTGAGATTCAAATGTGCGTAATAGAATTTGGAAAACAATATGAACATTCCTTATGTGGTATACATTTTCATGTAAGGCAGTCTAGTAGTGCTAGGGTTTAGGGATATAATCCTTACACTCAAGGAATTTATAATGGACTATAGAAAATAGATTTTATGCATGTCAAACACTAGCAGATAATAGCAAGTTCGAGATGTGCGGAATGCACCAAAGCAGCAAGACGTAAGGAGGATGGGGAGTTGTGGCTGGCCATTTGGGTTTTGAAAGACTTTATAGGAAAGAGACCTGTACGAGAATTATTAGCAATTAGACTTGCAGAAGTAGAAGGGAGTAAAAGCAGTTAGATTTGGAGGACTAGAAGGGAACAAGGAGGATTTTTCAAGGGGGAAAAGGAAGAGAAATGGCTAATAAATGGCAAGGACAGTAATTCTTAAGTAAGTACAGTGCCAGATCACCTTGCTTTTGAGGACTTTAGATTGTTGGCTTCAGTAGGATCAAATCCAAAAACAGTTTTAATATATATATATTTTTTCTGGCATCGAGTACATGAATATCTGGCCTATTCGCATTTGTATTCTGCACTGTCTAGTAAAATAATCCAGGAGTTTGGGCAAACTCTATGCAGAAGTGTTTCTGAAAACGAGATAGGATTTGTGTGTGTGTGTGTGTTGGAGTCTCACTCTGTCACCCAGGCTGGAGTGCAGTGGCATACTCACGGCCACTGCAGCCTTGGCCTGCTGGGCTCATGCAATCCTTCCACCTCAGCCTTTCAGGTAGCTAGAACTATAGGTGTAAGCCACTGCGCCTGGCTAATTTTTTGATTTATTGTAGAGATGAATTGCCAAATTGCCCAGGCAGTCTTGAACCCCTGGGTTCAGGCGATCCTCTTGCCTTGGCTTCCCAAAGTGTTGGGATTACAGGTGTGAGCCACCGTGCCCAGCCAATGTCTTTCTTTTTTCTATATTTTTTCCCCCGGGAGCATAGATTCAAGATTCCCAGAAGATATGCTACCTTTATTAGGGAAGATCACAAGAGCAACCAGATTTTTAGTTATGTTAACTTCAGCACTTTCTTCTTTTTGTCTTTAATGACTTGTTATCGTTTTGAAAATAGAGTAAAGAAATAAAAGTTCTTTAGAATTTTATCACCCATCAACAATACATTTTCTTTTCACACCTTGTTCTAAACTTTAAAATCTATGCTTTGTCTTAAAATAAAACTTTCAATAGGTAAGTGCTTTCCTGATTCCAGTCTGTTATCTTAGTAACTAACGAATGGTATATTAGCTAATATTTACAAATATAACCCAGATGTTCCTTAATTTGCTTTGGTTTAAAATCTGCTGATTTATCTTGTTCTGTTTAGAAACTTAAAATCTGCTTTATGGGTGCCACTAAATTTGGTAATGAAAATGAAAACTTGACAAAAGATAATTTAGTTCTCTTGGAGGAACAATTTTTAGATTTATATTGGTTGACATAAAATTACCTGTTGGTAGATTTATTACTGAATGATTTTACTTCATCATCTTTTAAGTTATCAGCTTTTGGTTTAGGGATAAGGAGAATATGTCAATAATGATTACTTTTTAAACTGGCCATTTGACTGCTTTCATGTTATGGGGCCGATTTGGGAGAAATGGCAACCCGAGGTTATCTTTAAGGTAGAAATTATGGATAATAATGGACTCATAAAAGCAAAAAGCGATTGAAAGTATAGTATGAACAGTGGAAAAAAATGGATGGAAAGAGTCAAAGCTTTCTTTTTTCTGGAGATCTGAAGGAAAATTTTGATTTTCTGAGCTAGGTGGTGAAGCAGGTGGTGATTATTTCAGCAAACTGGTTAAGAAATACTTAACATTATTCTCATACCAGAAACATTTTTCATAATCCATTGGCTTCTGGGGGATTATTATTATTATTTTTTAGTGTCAGAAAAATCATTTTAGCTGTTTTATCTTTAAGGAATATGTTAAGAATAAAACACGTGTACCAATCTTAAATATACCAGTTAACTACAGTAAGAGAAAATATAGTAGTCGGCTTGGATCAACTACAATTCTTCAATACAGAAAAATTTTAATTACCTTGTTTTTAGTTCTCCCTGTGCTTTCTCCCTCTTTAAAAATGCCACAGCTCCCAAGTCTATGAAAATTTTATCTTTCAGACTACTCTTCTGTCATAGTAGATTTAAGGAACATTTGACTTTTCTTTTCCCCCAGCATTGTTTCAAACAATTTTTTTTAACCTTTAGTGATTGAAAGTTAAAAGATTAATTCTGTTATCTGTCCGACAGTATAATTTAAGTAATACCTTACTTCCTGGCTTTCATACAGAAGTTTTGGGGGGGGGGGTGGGGGGGCGGAGGTAGGGTCTCACGCTCACCCAGGCGGGAGTGCAGTGGCATGATCAGGGCTCACTGCAGCCTCGGCTTCTTGGGCTTAGGTAATCCTTCCACCTCAGCCTTCTGAGTAGCTAGAACTATAGGCTCGGCTAATTTTCTGATTTGTTTTATTTTATTTTGTTTTATTTTATATTTGTAGAGACAGAGTCTTACTATGTTGCTCAGGCTGTTCTTGAACTCTTGTGCACAAGCAGTCTTACTGCCTTGACCTCCCAAAAGGTTTGGGATTATAGGTGTGAGCCACAATACTTGGCAAAGTTTTTTTGTTGGTTTTTATTAAAAGAGAAGCAGGAATCAATAACTAATGTTTTTTTGTGTTGTTGATTGTCTTAATGACTGTTGGTGGTGGTGGTTTGAAAAACTCAGAGGCTGGGTGCAGTGGCTCACGCCTATAATTCCAGCACTTTTGAGAGGCCTAGATGGGAGGATCACTTGAAGCCAGGAATTAGAGATCAGCCTGGGCAACATAGTAAGACCCCATCTCTACAAAAAGTAAATAAATAATTAAAAAAAAGAAAAACTCAGAAAAGTTTAAAGAAGAAAAAGAACAGTATTCTTATTGTCCGGGCTATGATTTCATAAATGTCTGTAGAATATGAACGTATGTAATTCTTTGGGTAATTTAAGTTTTCAGTAGTTGCATAGAATCGCCACAAAATATATCTCTAGAATTTTTGTGAATGGGATAACTTGTAGGATCATTTAAAGACAACTGAGGCCAGGCATGGTAGTTCACACCTCTATTCTCAGCAGTTTGGGAGGCTGATAACAGAGGATTGCTTGAGCCTAACAGTTCAAGACCAGCTTGGGCAACATAGTGAGACCCTGTCTTTGCCAAAAAATTTTTTTAAAAAGGGGAAAACACCCTGAAGTTTTGCATTTGTATTACTCTTTTTAAAAATGTTGTCTTAAAGATGGAAGGTCTTCATAATCAAGTTTTCCTTTGCCAACTCTCTATTTGGCTTTTTTTTTTTTTAATTTTAAAATTTTTATTTTTTTTGAGTTGGAGTCTTACTCTGTTGCCCATGCTGGAGTGCAGTGGCATGCTCATGGCCACCGCAGCCTCTACCTGCTGGGCTCAGGCAATCCTTCCACCTCAGCTTTTCAAGTAGCTGGAACTACAGGTGTGTGCCAGGTAGCCTGGCTAATTTTTTTATTTATTGTAGAGATGAGGTCTTGGTAGTTGCCCAGGCTGTTCTCGAACCTGTGGGCTCAGGCAATCCTCTCACCTCGGCCTCCCAAAGTGGTGGGATTATAGGGTTGAGCCACCATGCTCCCCTCTATTTGGCTTTTAAAGAGACTTTTGCTTCCTGAGTAATTTTATTTCTTGGCTATTTTAATCTTTTTTCTTCTGGAAGCAATCTTAATAATTTACTTATGTGCTAACATCCTGTTAAATTCACATCCTATTAGCAGTGTTTTGGCTGGCTGTGTGTATGTGTGTGTATATTTTCTCTCCCTGGTAAATTTGACTGTACCTATATGATGGTTTTGCTATTTGTAGTTGTAATAGTTTTATTTTGGATAGTAAAGAATAGATTCCTTTTGCAAAAGTTCTTTACTCTTGTCTTTTTCCTGCTATTGAACATGTGTAGGGTAAAATAAAATGCTTTTTAATGTTTTGAGATTTCTAAAATTTGCTACTCAACTTTGAATGTCTTTTTTTTTTTTCCATTCTTTAGATACTAGAGAACCTTTGAGTGTCTCAAGATGAAAACTGAAAGTTGGTGTAGGATGCCAGTACATAAGATATTTTTACTTTTTTTTACAATTTTTAAATTTTTTTGTGGAGAAAAGGTCTTGCTATGTTGTCTAGGCTGGTCTCGAACACCTGGGCTCAAACAATCCTTGCCTTGGCCTCCCAGAGTGCTGGGATTACAGACTTGAGCCACTGCGCCTGGCCAGTGCATGAGATATTTTAGATGTGAGGCGGATCAGCTTTTTACCAGTTTTTTTTTTTTTTTGAGTTGGAGTCTCACTCCGCCTCCCAGGCTGGAGTGCAGTGAAACACTCACGGCCACCACAGCCTCGACCTGCTGGGCTCAGATGATCCTTACGCCTCAGCCTTCCAAGTAGATAGAACTACAGGCATGTGCTATCATGCCCAGCAAATTTTTTTATTTTTATTTTTTTATTTATTGTAGAGACGAGGTCTTGCGAAGTTGCCCGGGCTGGTCTTGAACCCGCAGGCTCAGGCAGTTCACTCGCCTTGGCCTCCCAAAGTGCTGGAATTACAGTCTGAGCCACTGAGCCCAGCCTTTACCACTCTTTGTTGGAACTGTACTTTGGAGATTTAGCATGAGATTTAGGCAGAATGCCCAGATTTTTCCCCCCTTAGAGGGAGAGGGAAGCAGTTAGACTTAATCTCTGTTTTGCTGTAGAACGTGGGGCTGAAAATGTTGGTTTGTGTCTGAAATAGAATTTAGGGAAGAAAATGTAGGTCTTGGCATTTCTTTGTAACCATCCTGGGAGCGTTTCAGATTATAAAAGAATAATGGTGGGTAATAGTGGAATGGTACTTGGAAAAAAATGTTCTTTATCTGAGGAGCCAGAGAACAAAGTGTGTGTTGGCTGACCTAAACATGTGAGAACAGAAGGAGAAGTAGGAAGTCAGGTTTTCCTTGGTACTTTTTTGACAGGTTGACTCAGTTGGCCAGAACACTCAGCTTTATTATTTATTAAATCCAAGGTTTTAGCCGGGCACGGTGGCTCAGCCTGTAATCCCGCGCTTTGGGAGGCTGAGGTGAGTGGATTGCCTGAGCCCGCGGGTTAGAGACCCTTCTGGGCAACTTGGCGAGATCTCATCTCTATAATAAATCAAAAAATTAGCCGGGCGTGGTAGCACGCGCCTGTAGTTCCAGCTAGTTGGAAGGCTGAGGCGAAAGGATTGCTGGAGCCCAGCAGGTCGAGGCTGCCACTGCACTCCAGTCTGAGTGACAGAGTGAGACTCCAACTCAAAAAAATAAATAAATAAATCCAAGGTTTTGGTAAGTTCCAGTTAAGTTTACTCTGTTCTGTGCTTGTAGATTCCTAATTATGACAAGAGACATGTGCATGGCTTTGTTAACAAGGGGAATCGTTTGTTGGAAGCATCACTTTTTTTTTTTAAGTCGGAGTCTCTGTGGTCCAGGCTGGAGTATGATGGCACGCTCATGGCCATTCAACCTCAACCTGCTGGGCTCAGGCAATTCTGCCTCAGCCTTCCAAGTAGCTGGAGCTACAGGCATGTGCCACCACCCCCAGCTAATTTTTTGATTGAGAGATGAGGTCTTGCCATCTTACCCAGGCTGGTCTAGAACCCATGGGCTCAGGCAACCTCTTGCCTCCACCTCCCAATGTGCTGGGATTACAGGTGTGAACCACCGCTCCTGGTTGAACTCTTTCATATATTTTGCCAGTGAAACATTACTTATTTATGACGGGCATACGAACACAGAGACAGTAGTGGAATTTATAGATTTATAGATTTCCTGGACCAGTCATGTGGCATTTACAATACAGCATTTTATGCAGTCTGCATCTCAAACTAGTGAACTTTAAAAATGAAACTGAGTAATTATATAATTTAAGTTTAAGTATAATTATAAGTTTTCTTAGGACAGTGATGGATTTAACCTCTCTGAATGTATTTCTTTCTTTCTTTCTTTCTTTTTTTTTTTTTAGAGTTGGAGTCTCACTCTGTTACCCAGGCTGGAGTGCAGTGGCACACTCACGGCCACCACAGCCTCGACCTGCTGGGCTCAGGCCATCCTTCTGCTTCAGCCTTCCAAGTAGCTGGAACTACAGGCATGTGCCATCATGCCTGGCTAATTTTTTTTTCTTTTAATTTTTTTATTATAAAGATGTGGGGTACAATTCAGGGTTAGGTATACAGACATTGATTTTGCAGGTACCCTTGTTGATGAGGTGTGCCCCTCCCTCCCCTAGCAGTTTCCCTCAACTGCCAATCCCACCCCCACCCCCTGACAGCTTCCCACTACTGCTAATCCCTTTCTTATAGTATTATAATTGTTCAAGGTCCACTTATGAGTGAGAACATATGGCACTCTGTTCTTTGTTTCTGTGACAGATCACTGAGTATGATCGACTCTAAATCCATCCAAGTTACTGTGAAGTCCATATATCTGTCCTTCTTTATGGCTGCATAATATTCTATTATGTGTATGTACCACATTTTCTTTATCCAGTCCAGCTTCGATGGGCAACATGGTTGGTTCCATGTTTTTGTTGTTGTGAATAGAGCTGCAACAAACATACGTGTGCAGGTATCTTTTTTGTAGAATGATTTGAGTTCCTCCGGGTATATTCCCAATAGGAGAATTGCTGGGTCATATGGAAGGTCAATTTCTAGTTCTTTCAGAAATCGCCACACTGTCTTCCAAAGAGGTTGCACTAGTTTGCATTCCCACCAGCAGTGTAGAAGCGTTCCTTTTTCTCCACATCCTCACCAGCATCTGTTGTTGTTTTATTAATGATGGCCATTCTTACTGGGTTAGGTGGTATCTCAGTGTGGTTTTGATTTGTATTTCTCTGATGATGAGTGAGGCTGAGCACTTTTTCATGTGTCTGATGGCTGCCCATATATCTTCTTCTGAGAACATTTATTTTGCCCACTTTTTAAAGGGGCTGTTTGTTTTTTTCCTTTCAGTGCATTTGAGTTCCTTGTAGATTCCAGATGTTAGGCCTTTGTCAGATACACAGTTGGCAAATACTTTTTCCCATTCTGTAGCCTGTCTCTGCTCTCTTGGTGGTTTCTTTTGCTTTGCAGAAGCTCGTTACTTTGATGAGGTCCCACTTGTCTATCTTATTTCTTTAGTTATTGGCCTTTAGGGTTCTGAATAGGAATTGGTTGCCAGTTCCCATTTCCATAAGAGTGTCTCCTGCATTTTTTAAGATTCTTATAGCTTGAGGTTTTACATTTAGGTCTTTGATCCATTTAGAGTTAATTTTTGTGTGTGGTGGTAGGTAGGGGTTCTATTTCAATCTTCTGCATGTGGTCAGCCAATTTTCCCAGCACCATTTACTGAATAGGTTCTCCTCTCCCCAGTGGTGGTTGTTGGAGGCTTTGTCAAAGTTGATTAGGTTGAGGAATTGAGGCTCTGCTTCCGGAATCCCTATCCTGTTCCATTGGTCTATGTGCCTGTTCTTGTACTAATACCAGACTGTTTTGATTACTGTAGCCTTATAGTAAAGTTTGAAGTCTGGAAGTGTGCTACCTCCTGCATTGTTTCTTTTGCTAAGGACTGTTTTGGCTATTCATGGTCATTTATGCTTCCATATGAATTTCTGCATTGTTATTTCCAGGTCAATTTTTTTTAAGTTTTTTTAAAAACTGATCATTTTCCTGTTTTTTAACTGGGTTTTAAGAGTTCTTTGTGTATTTTAAATAACAAGACTTTACTTTTAAAGATTTTGAGACAAATAGGAGCATATACCCTTGCTTATTTAACACTCTGACCTCTCAAAGAATATATTTGCTATGATCATCTGGCAAAACGATTGCCTAAAGAAAGGGGGCAGTTAGATGACATGGTTACATTACCAGATCCAGCCTAACTCAGCTGGTGAGTTTTCACATATGACTTTATATTTGAATTAATCCCACAAATATATGAGTTTAATACTTGGTGATGATGAGCTCCCAAATCCACAAATTTTATACAGGTTAGTCTACTATGAAAAGCTACGGGATTCAACTGTTAGCAAATGCCATGTGAACACTGCTTCCCAAGTCTTTCTCAGTTTAGCACATGACATGCTGAGATGGTGACTGTGACTGCAGGTTTGTCAAGAATGAAAACCTGACAGATCATGGAAATTGCACAGGAATTTAAATCTTCTTATACTCCTAGCCACATATCCCTGAACTCTCAGCACAATTCTCACATAGTTGAAAAAAAATGTGTAGTATTTCCTACCAGTTTTCTACTTTCAAGTTTTTAAATGTGATTATTAAAGTCACTAATATCATATTACTCCACTGTTCACAGGTTATACAATAGTAAAGAATGAATGATAAAAAATAAATAATCATCACAAATGCACAGCTGTTTTGCAACTGAGCAATGAGGACCAATTACAGGGCAAATCAATCACAATCTCTTATATCACAGAGCTAAGAAGGATTGATAATAGCAGACTGGGGAAAACCTAAATATTACCTGTAAAAGTTTCATTATTTATAAATAAGGAGTTTAAACGAAAACATACCTATAAGCATTAATATTAAATCAAAACTTGATTTAAAATTTATTCATTTAAAGAAATTCACAGGAGCTTATTCACTATGTTAACTACTGTGCTAACTACTACAGATAAGACATAAAATAGTAACAACTATACAGTGCACTGTGTTAACTACCACAAAAAATGTAAAAGACAATAAAGGAATAATAGATTCAGAACACACATCAAAAATAGACCATAGAAACCTATATATAGTTAACTGAGACAAAACAGAGCAAAAAAACTTCCAATGTGGAACTCTATGCTAAATGAAAAGATTATTCTAGAAAGAAGGTAAAACAGTTTCAGAAGAAAATGTCATGATAAGTTACCACAAGTTGACTCTACTAAGTAAAAATCTAAACTGACTAAAAGGAGATCTTCAAGAAGGAAACTGATCCTATGGAAACTAATCTCTTTCTTTCTTTCCTTTTTTTTAATTGGAGTCTCACTCTGTCACCCAGGCTGAAGGCAATGGCATGTTCACGGCCACCACAGCCTCTACCTGCGGGGCTAAGGTGATCTTTCTGCCTCCGTCTTTCAAGTAGCTTGAACTACAGGCACACACCACCACGCCCGGCTAATTTATTTATTTATTGTAGAGATGAGGGCTCACCAAGTTGCCCAGGCTGGTCTTGAACCCCTAAGCTCAGGCAATCCTCTTGCCTCAGCCTCCCAAAGCGCTGGGATTACAGGCTTGAGCCACAGTGCCCAGCATGGGAACTAATTTCACACCAGTTTTCTACTTTCAAGTTTTTTTGAAATTTGCTGCAAGTGTAGCTCTTGTGTCTTCATCATATGCATAATAAAGGTAACCATGTGTGGTGATGGAGGTGTTCATTAATTTGTGTTAATCAGTACAAAATGTATATGTATTTCAAATCATCATATTACATACCTTTTTAAGCATCAGTAACATTTTTGGAAAATGGTCAAAAACCTTTTTTGAAATGGTTAAATGATGTGAAGATTTTTCTTCTATTCAGAAAGCATTTATTGAGCATCTGTTATATGCTAAATATTTCAATACTAAAAGATGAACATTTCCTAATAGAAGCAAAAAAAGCAAAATAAAATAAGCATCGTAAAAAATGCAGGAAGAAAAGTCTTGAAAATAGAAATATACTAGCAAATTTACATGTGCATTAATTATTTAAAGCAATAATAATATTCTTATGCTTATAAATAGAGAAAGCTATTGTAAAATGTTTAAATGTTCAACAATGATAGCATACAAATCAGGAGGGAGATTCAATAGAGTTAAAGTATTCTAGCTACTTGTACATGTAGATAGTGAAAATACCAAATAATATTACAGTTTGATAAGTCAGAGTTACAGGTTAGTGTGTAATCCCTAAACAAATAATAATACTGTGTTAATCCTGAAATAGGGGGAAAATGGAAAGATAAAAAATAGCCAGTCTCAAAAAAAGCAAGAAAGGAAACAAACAAGAACAGAAGTAGGACAAATAGAAAGTATACAAATAGTAGATCTAATATCAAATATATCAATAACTGGGTTAAAATTCAATGAAATAATTGTGCCAGTTAAAAGAAAATACTTAAAAATTGGTAATTTTTAGGACTTTAAACAAGTCTCAATACATTTCATAGAATTAAACGAAATGAAGAACATTTTTTGAACACAGAGTAATTAAGCTAGAAATCAATAACAAAAGTATAACTAGGAAATTCTTAAATGTTCAAAAATTTTAAAATGCACTTCTAAATAATTCACAGGTCAGGGGAAAAAGCAAAGTCAAAACTGAGAAATAATTGTAATTGCATATTAAATTCTTAGAATAAAATTAAATTAGTAATTAAAGCAAACACTTGCAAGGTGCAAACGCAAAGCTTTATTTTGGTAATGTCCTTCATTTTTAAAAATGTATTTCAATAGCTTTAGGGTGTACAAATAGTTTTTGGTTACATTTGTAGAGTGATGATGAAGTCTAGGCTTTAAGTGTACCAACCAACCCAACCTGTGTACATTGTACACTACAGCCTTTTAGTATAATTTAAAGTCAGGTAATGTGATGCTTCCAGCTTTATTCATTTTGCTTAGGATTGCTTTGGTTACTCTGGCTCTTTTTTGATTCCATATGTATGCTAGAATTGTTTTTTCTAATCCTATGAAAAATGACATTGGTAGCTTGATAGGGATTGTTTTTTCTAATCCTGTGAAAAATAACACTAGAAGTTTGATAGAGATTGCCCTGAATCTGTAGATTATTTGGAATAATAAGGTCATTTAACAATATTGATTCTTCCAACTAATGAGTATGGGCTATTTTTCGATTTGTTTGTGTTCTCTGCAGTTTCTTTCATCAGAGTTTTGTAGTTCTTTTTGTAGAGATTTTTTACCTCCTTGGTTAAATATAGTTTAGCTTTTCAGCTGCAATTATAAATGGAATTGAGTTCTTAATTTGATTCTCAGCTTGGTAGCTATTGGTGTATAGCAGCGCTACATAAATTGTACTAGTTGATTTTGTATCCCAAAGCATTACCAAATTCACTTATCACGTCTAGGAGTCTTTTGGAGGAGTCTTTGGAATTCTCTAGGTATAAGATCATATCACCAGCATACAGAGGTAGTTTGATTTCTTCTTTTCCAATTTAGATACACTTTATTTCTTTCTCTTGCCTGACTTCTCTGGCTAGGACTTCCAGAAATATGCTGAATAGAAGTGGTGAATGTGAACATCCTTGCTTTGTTCCAGTTCTGAGGGGAAATGGCAAGTTTTTCACTGTTTAGAATGACATTGGTTGTGGGTTTGTCATATATGGCTTTTATTATTTTGAGGAATGCTCCATCTATGCCTATTTTGCTGAGGATTTTTATTATGAAAGGATGATGGATTTATCAAATGCTTTTTTGGCATCCATTGAAATTATCATATATTTTTTAAAAATTCTGTTTATGTAGTGGATCGACTTTATTGATTTTTGTATGTTGAATCAGCATTGCACCTCTGAGATAAAACCCACTTGTTCATCATGAATTTTTTTTAATGTGTTGCTGAATTCAATTTGTCAATAATTTGTTGAGGGGCCAGGCACAGTGGCTCAGCCTGTAATCCCAGCACTTTCGGAGGCCAACATGAGAGGATTGCCTGAGCCTAGGGATTCAAGAACAGCCTGGGCAACTTGGTGAGACCCTGTCTCTACAATAAATCACAAAAATTAGCCCGGCATGGTGGCATGCATCTATAGTTCCAGCTACTTGGAAGGCTAAGGTGGAAGGATTGCTTAAGCCCAGCAGGTCATAGCTGCGGTGGTCGTTGTGTGTGCCACTACACTTCAGCCTGGGTGACAAGACTGAGATTCCAACTGTAAATAAATAAATAAATAAATAAATTAATTAATTAATTAATTAATAATTTGTTGAGGGTTTCTTTGTATCTACATTTACAAGAAAGATTAGTCTGTAGTTTTTTTAGTTGTGTGTTTTTCTGGCTTTGGTATCAGAGTGATATTGGCCATTGTAAATGAGTTAGGGAGAAATCCACCTATTTAATCTTACGGAATAACTTCAGTAAAACTGGTAACAGTTCTTTGAAAGTCTGGTAGAATTCAGCTATGAGTCCATCAGGTCCTAGATGTTTTTGTTGTTGCTGCTGGGAAACTTTTAATTACTGTTTCAATCTTGCTGTTCATTATTGGTCTGTTAAGCATTTTTATTTCTTTGTGATTCAAAGTTAGGAATTGTATGTTTCAAATAATTTATCCATTTCCTCTAATTGTCCAGTTGTTTGGAATGTTTTTGTTTGTTTTGTTTTGCTTTGTTTTTTCATAGAGGTATTCATAATATTTTCGGATGATCTTTTGAATTTCTGCCTTATCAATTGTAATATCTCCATTTTTTTTCTGTTTAAGCTAATTTGAGTTTTCTGCCTTCTGAATTAATCTAGCTAGTAGTCTATCAATTTGTTTATCTTTTCAAAGAACCAACTTTTTGTTTCATTGATCCTTTGTATTTTTTTTCTGTCATTTCAATTTCATTTGGTTTTGCTCTGATTTTCATTATTTCTTTTTTATCTCTAGCTTTGGGTTTGATTTTTTCATGTTTTTCTGGTTTCTTTAGATGTGACTTTGCTTGTTGATATACGATCTTTCAGTTTTATTAATGTAGACCTGAAGCATTATAAATTCTCCTCTGATCACAGCTTTGGCTGTGTCTCAGTGGTTTTGTTAACTTGTTTCATTGTTGTCATTTGTTTCAAGGAATTTCTAAAATTTCCATCTTGATTTCACTGTTAACCCAAGGATCATTCTGGAACAGATTATTTAATTTTTCATGTTTTGGTTTAGTTTTGTGAATTCTTCTTGAAGTTAATTTCTAGTTTTATTTCACTGTGCTCTGAGAAGGTACTTAATATGATTTCAATTTTTTTGAATTTATTAAGACTTGATCTGTGACCTATCATATGTTCTATCTTGGGAAATGTTTCATATGCTGATGAGAAAAACGTATATTTTGTAGTTTGGGGTAGGATGTTCTACAGATGTATGCTAGCTCCGTTTGCTCTAAGGTCTGGTATAATTCCAACATTTCTTTGTTGACTTTCTGCCTTGATGATCTGTCTATTGGTGTCAGTGGCATATTGAAGTCTTCCACTATTATTGTATTGCTGTCTATTTCTTTGTTTAGTTATACTAGAATTTGTTTTATGAAGCTGGTGGCTCTAGTGTTAGGTGCACATATATTTAAAATTGTTACCTTCTTGTTGAATTGACTTTTTATCAATATATAATAATCATCTTTTTCTTTTTTTTTTTTTTACTGTTGTTAATTGAAAGTCTGTTTTATCTGAGAATGCCTGCTCCTGCTCACTTTTGGTTTCCCTTTGCGTGGAATATTTTTTCCACCCTTTTACCTTGAGTCTGGAGGAGTGTTCGTGTGTTAAGTACATTTCTTGTAGGCAGTAGATATGTGACTTTTGTTTTTTATATCCACCCTGTCAATCTATATTTTTTTAATGGGGCATTGAGGCCATTTACATTCAGAGTAAACAATAACATATAAGGTACTATTCCATTCATTATACTGGTTGCGCTATTTATTTATTTCCTCGATTGTGTTGGTGGTTCCTTCAGTCCTATAAGCTTTATGATTTCCAGCATTTTTCTACTGGTATATTTCAACCTTCTGTTTTAGTATTTAGAATTTCTTTGAATATTTCTTGCAGAGCCAGTTTAGTGATGACAAATTCCCTCAGTGTTTGCTTGTCTGAGAAAGACCATATCTCCTTCATTCATGAAACTTAGTTTTGTGGGATGCAAAATCCTTGGCTGACTGTTATTCTATTTGAGAAGACTAAAGATGAGGCTCCGATCCCTTCTGACTTATAGAGTTTTTTCTGAGAAGTCTGCTGTTAGTCTGATAGTTTTACCTTTGTAAGTCATTTGATGCCTTTGTCTCACTGCCCTTAAAATTCTTTCCTTCTCATTAACTTTGCATAACTGGATAATTACACTCCTTGGAGATGACCTTTTTGCAATGAAACTTCTGGAGTTCTTTGAGCTTCTTGTATCTGTACATTTAAATCTCTGGCGAGACCATTCCCCCATTCTTCTCTCAAAAAGATTTTCCAAACCTGGTGCTTTTTCTTCTTCCACAGGAACAACTGTGATTTTTATGTTTGGATATTTTACATAATCCCACATATCTTGGAGTCTTTTATCCATTCTCTTGAATCTTTTTTCTTTATTGTTGCCTGATTGTGTTCATTCAAGATCCTTTCTTCTGCTTGTTCTAGTCTACTGTTCAATCTTTTCATTGAATTTTATACTTCCCTAAATGATTATTTTATTTCCTGGCTTTCAACTGTTTTTTTTTCCAGGTGTCTATCTCTTTGAATCTCTTTGAAGAATTTTTCGTTCATGTCCTGAATACTTTTTTTTTAATGTTAGTTTTCAACTTTCTCCTGAAGCTCATTGAACAATGTTATGATTAACCTTTTCTATGTCTCGAATTTCAAATATTTCATTTTGGTTAGGGTTCATTGCTGAGGGTTTAATGTGGTCTTTCGGGGGTGTTGGAGATCTCTGTTATTTCATAGTGTCAGAATTATTTTTCTGTTTCTTCTCATTTGGATAGACTATTTCTTCTTATATGAGGTTGGCAAGAGACTGATGTAGGCACTATAAGGTTCTCTTGGTATATGTAGCCATGAGGTGGTGAGATTTTTCAATTGCCAGCTGTGACAATCCTGCATTGAGCACCTACACTGGATCTTGCTGTCCTGAGTGGCTAGAGTGAATTGGAAAGTCTTGTTAGTTGGGGTTTGGGATAAGGCCTTCCCCAAAACTGAGGTATTATATCAAGTGTGATGGGCTGTATTGTCGACCTCTGGCCAGAAGTTAGTGCTTGTGGCAGAGAAGCAGCTGCAATGGTGGCTGTGGGTTTTCTCCTTGGCATTCATTGCCTCAAGAAAGTATCCAGCCAACCTAGGTGGAGGGTGGGGCTCCAGGTAACATCCAATTTCTCTGATTGTTCTGAATCCTTGAAGGGAGTGCTATGGGGGAAGAAGCTCCAGCACTCCACCTGTGAGCACTCCTTGTCATCCCAATGGGGATTAGGAGGGAATCCCAAGTCATTGTGATGAGGCTGCCATGCAGGGCAGGCAGGCATAGAAAAGTTTACCTGGGGAGTGTGAGGATGCCATGGCAACACATCCCATGCAGCTTCTCGCTTTATCCTCAGGCTGATTGCGATTTGAAATGTCAATGTGCAGTCCGTTTTAGGGCCTCCAGTGTTCTCAAAGCTGCCCACCCCAGCCTGAAACTGTCTGCCCAAGAGGAGTTTGCTTTTGAGGCCCATCCCTTCTCTAACCAGCTAGAAAGCAGCCAGCAGCAAGGGTTGAGCTCCTGGTGGCTGGAACGTTTTTGACAGAGCATGGCTGTGAGTAAGGCAATCGTCCTTGGGGTATTAGAGTCCTGCAAGTCTCAGGGATCACTCCAAATTCACAGTAGGAACACAGAACTTCTGAATTCCCCTCACTCATCTTCTCTACTGCATTCAAAAGTGGCTGGTGATCTGTGTCATGATCCAGAGAAGAGTCCTGCTAATTCCAGCCCAGGTTCATTGATTTTTGTATTCTTTGAACCATGTGGTTATTATCACTTCTTTGCTGAGTCATGAGGTGTGAACTCTATCTCCTATGGTTTACTCCATAGGGGAAATACACTCTAGCTGTCTCATGTTAGCCACCTTAATTCTCTCTTCCTAGTTTTGAATGTATTTATTAGAAGAAAAATTAAAATTAATAAATTATGTATTCAAAAATAGTAAAATAAAGTCAAACAAAGTAAGGGAAAGGAAATAAGATAATATTATTAAAAAAGTAAAAAATATAAAATAGGGTTTAAAAATAAAAAGTTAGATCCTTTTAAAGACTATTAAAATTACTAAATCTTTTAATGACACTTTCCAAAAAAATTATCTATGAAAATAATTAAAGCATTAAATGACTAAACCAATAAGAGACTTCTATAAGCATTTTTATTCCAATAAGTTTAAAAATGTATTAATAGCCACTATCATTGAGAATTATGTTACCAAAGCCGACACAAGAAGAAATTAAAAACCTGAATAGTTCTATGGCATTAAAGATACTAGATAAATAATCAAATAGATTTTTAAAAGAAAAATTTACTGGTGAGACCTATCAAATTTCAAGAAAGAAATTATTTCAATCATACACAATAAGTCTTAGATGACAGAAAACTAGAGCACTATTTCCCAAGATATTTAATGCATTTAGTATGACTTTAAATACAAAACCTGAAAAAGATAATAAAAGAAAGTATAAAATTATAAGCCCATCTTACTTATAAATACTGATTAAAAATTAACAAAATATTAGCACATCAAATTCTGTAATAAAAAATTGATAATAGTTTAATAACATGACTAAGTTGAAAATGTATATGACAACCATAAAATTAGATATTTTTAATGGGATAAAGATAAACTTGGAAAACTCAAGCTAATTCTGAAGAGGATGAGTTCTCTTAATCTGATAACAAATGCTTTAAAAAAAACTATACACTATTCTTAACAGTATTATGATGAAAACTTTCTTTAAAATTGGAGATAAAAAATTATTTTTTTATTGCCAGTTCTATACAACATTGTTCTGGAAGTTCTTGGGAGTGGAATTAGACAAAAAAAAGAAATAAAGGGCATAAAACCTGGAAAGGAGTAGACAAAATTGTCCTTCTCAGATGATAGAATTATGTAGAAGAACAATCTAAAAGATTTAGTAATAAGACAACGTAGTAAGTTTGGTGACAAACTCAATATTAAAAAATCGAATTACAATCTACATACTAGAAACAAACACAAAATAAATATTTCAATATGGTTTGTTTGCAATAGGATAAAATACTGATCATTTGGGAATATATCTAATAAAAAGTATCAAGCTATCTTTGGGGAAAATCATAAAACTTTATTTTGAGACTTAAATAATTAGAGATACGTAATTTTTTCATGACTTTGAAGAAGTCCCTTCTGTCCAAATTGGTCTAAAGAATGAAAGCATTTTTAATTAATAAAATGCCAACAAGAATTTGTAAAATTTGTCTAGAGGATTCTAATTTTATATGGAAATGTAAAGAGCCAAGAATAGCCAAGACTATTTATTGGATGTCACTAGGGCCCCAGGATTCTTTTTTTTTTTTTTTGAGTTGAAGTCTCACTCTGTTGCTCAGACTGGAGTGCAGTGGCCTTTCCCGGTCACCGCAGCCTCGACCTGCTGGGCTCTGACGATCCTTCTGCCTCAGCCTTCCAAGTAGCTGGAACTACAGGCGCACGCTACCACGCCCAGGTAATTTTTTGATTTTATTGTAGAGATGAGATCGCACCAAGTTGCTCAGGCGGGTCTCGAACCTGTAGCCTCAGGCAATCCACTCACCTTGGCCCCCCAAAGCGCGGGGTTACAGGCTGAGCCACCGAGCCTGGTCCCCCAGGATTCTTTTATTATTTATTTCTGTGAATTATTTGGTACCTCAAGTCCACTTTCACTTCTAATCGCCAGCACCTGCAATTATTTAATTGAAAGACTGTCCTTTTCCCTATGTTCAGAGAAGAGATTTGGGGTGGCCATTAAGTGATGTACAGAGTAGGAACAGCCTCCTTACAAGAGTAGGAACAGTGCTTAGGGCCTATAACACTTTTAGGGGCCAACAAATACCTTCTTTTTAGTTTATGTAAAAATAGACAACATATAATACATATCTATCATCTATCTATCTATCCTACATAATAATAAATCCAATCTAATTGTATTAATATTTCTGCCAATGCAGTCATAACATATACATATAAATAAAATGTAATAGAAAAAAAGGAACTCATGAGGAGAAAAATGCCTAGGGTTCATACAAGGCATATTGCAATCTTGTTCCATGTCCTGGGTCCAGAATACTCTAAAGAATAAGTTTCAGAACATACCTCAAAATAGCAAGTGCCATTTACGATAAACCCATAGCTAACATAGTGCTAAATAAACAGAAACTGGAAACATTTCCCCTGAAAACTGGAACAAGACAAGACTGCCTACTCTCACCCCTCTTGTTCAACATTGTGTTGGAAGTCCTAGCTAGAGCAATCAGACAAGAGAAGAAAATTAGGGGTATCCAAATAGAAAAAGAGGAGTCAGGTTATCCCTGTTTGCTGATGAAATAATCCTATACCCTGAAAATCCAAGAGAATCTGTCGAAAAACCTGCTTGCACTGATAAAGGACTTTGGCAAAGTCTCAGGGTACAAAATAAATGTGCAAAAGACAGTTGCATTCCTATACACCAACAACAAGCAGGCAGAGACTCAAATTAAAAGCACAATCACATTTACAATAGCCACAAAAAAAATTAAATACCTCGGCACCTTACTAACCAGAGAAGTGAAACTTTTACAATGAGAACTACAAAACACTGCTCAAAGAAATACAAGAAGACACAAACAAATGGACAAATATTCCATGCTTATGGATAGGAAGTATCAACATTGTTAAGATGTCCATCCTACCAAAGGCAACCTACAGTTTCAACGCAATACCCATTAAATTACCAACATCATTCTTCTCAGACATGGAAATAACAATACAGAAATTCATATGGAAACATAAACAACCATGAATAACCAAAACAATCCTTAGCAAAAGAAACAGCACAGGAGGAATCACACTTACAGACTTCAAACTTTACTATAGGACTAAAGTAATCAAAACAGCCTGGTATTGGTACAAGAACAGGCATATCTACCAATGGAACAGAATAGAGATTCCAGAAGCATTGCCTCAATTTCTCAACCAACTCATCTTTGACAAAGCCTCCAACAACCACTGAGGAGAGGAGAACCTATT
Organism: Tarsius wallacei; assembly: GCA_963574415.1. Classification (NCBI taxonomy): domain Eukaryota; kingdom Metazoa; phylum Chordata; class Mammalia; order Primates; family Tarsiidae; genus Tarsius; species Tarsius wallacei. The sequence goes on from CAUYQG010108034.1 coordinate 21,770, forward strand.
CAGTAAATGGTGCTGGGAAAACTAGCTGATCACATGTGGAAGATTAAAACAGGACCCCTACCTATCACCACACACAAAAATTAACTCTAAATGGATCAAAAACCTAAACGTACAACCTCAAACTATAAGAATCTTAGAAAATGCAGGAGACATCCTGATGGAAATTGGAACTGGCAACCAATTCCTATTCAGAA
>CAUYQG010108035.1:0-10494 GCA_963574415.1 Tarsius wallacei
AAACTTCCCAATTCAATACACAGAAAAGTTTGAAAACCCGTTAAACTAGCTCCACCCCCTCAACTTAAACCTGAACAACTGAAGCCAAATGAGGTTTTGATAGCAGGTTGGAACAAAGAGTCTGAGTCACTCTTGATAACAATCAAAGCCTGGCACTCTATAAAGTTCAAGTTTGTCTAACAATCATGACTGCCTCTATTTTTTGCATTTTCTGAAAACATAGGTCACCCAGGGCTCCACCTGTGCTGTGTTTGGCCTGGGAGGAGTCGGTCTGTCTGTTGTCATGGGCTGTAAAGCCGCGGGTGCATCCAGGATCATTGCTGTGGACATTAACAAAGACAAATTTGCAAAGGCCAGAGAGCTGGGTGCCACTGAATGCATCAACCCTCAAGACTACAAGAAACCCATCCAGGAGGTGCTCAGGGAAATGAGCGACGGAGGTGTGGATTTTTCATTTGAAGTCATCGGTCGGCTTGACACCATGGTACGTACCATGGTGTGCCTTGGGATTTCTGTCTTTGGAGACTGGAGAATGCTTTTAGGTAGAAGAATAGAAATAGTACACATAAAGGCAGTTTCCCAGCTCTTATTAAATCTTTCATTCCATCAGCTGAGCAAACCTGTCTCAAGTCATATTTCCTTGTAAGAAAGAAGGAAACACTTGTTTTTTTAACTGATAGGTTACGGATTTAAATTATTAATTTTGAGTAAAACATGAAAGTCAACTAAATATAAATAATATAAATTCTGTTCTCAGATTAGCATATTTTATTCTTCTCCCACCTTCTTAACAAAAAATGGTTTACAATTGTTTATATGTTTTAATAAACTTTGACTTTTTTTCCACATATAATTCTTTGGCCAAAAGTAATGAGTAATTTTAGGTCAAGTATTATCTTATTAACAGAAAATATGCCCTGAGTAAAGTGACTGCTTCAACACATTCATACAGTCCTATATTTTACCACAGAGACGGCAAAGTGCATGGCACCTAGCCTGTACCCCAATATCTATGTTTTCAAGAGTCAACAGATTTTACCACCCCAAAATGTAAGCACTACATGTCTCCTAGTATTGTTTATGGGTTACATGGAATAAGGCATGTAAAATGCTTAGCCCAGTGCTACCTGTCATGTGGTAAGCTCTTAATAAATGTGGCTAACATTGCTGATTTGAAATACTATTTCCAATCTGGCAAGGTCACAGTATTTTTGGAGTAGACATGGTATTACTTTCAAATAATTACAAATACCATCTCTTGCAGTGGGAGGCACATCTCCAGCTCTAGATCACCTACCCAGAATTCTCTAGAACAATACTAAACAAGTGCCTAGTGCCCATGGCTTAGGTTGTACAGTATGTCCAGGAGTGTGGATAACAGGGAGCAGCACCCTGAGAATAAGGCTCTCTGCAACCTTGACTTTATGCCATAGATAGGCAAAGTTTCAATAAAATCCCAACTTTCCAAATGTTAGGGCTTCCCTCCTTATGCTCTTTTTCTATTTATTTTCCTCCATTTTCTCATGTGGTACTGTATCGTCACCCTATTTTAAGATACCAAATGTCTGACAGCCACATGTTCAGAGGATATCCTTTCCAAATGTCAGATTTTAAAATCATATGACTAATCGTTATATGTCCTAGGGGATTCTAAACCATTTTCTTACTACATAACCTGTTCAAAACTGACTAGAGGGAGTACTGTCTTTCCAGGTTCCAGAATAATAGACATAGTTCAATATACATTTTGGGGGTGGACATTTTAAAAATGAATAATACAATAAGGATCCATAAGATGGGAGACCATCAGGTGGACATGAGATAAATTGTGATAATGGAATCGTTATGTCTTGTTCACCATCAAAATAACTTAATAATTACTAAGTTGGTATTTTGAACTCAGTACTTTGAACCAGATATTTTGATGGTGAACAAGACATAATGATTCTATCATCAAAATCAAAATTCAGACAATGCCTGACAATCATGTGATGATGAAATAATATCCTTACTTAAGGATCCAGATTTATATATGTTTGCCTTTTTTTTACTTTTTGAGGAAGAATTCAGTACACACAAATTTACTCATTCATTATTTTATTCAAAAACTATTTTCTGGGAAATTTCTAAATTCACAGCACTATCCTAGACACAAAAGAAAACGAAGAAGCAAAAGTCATTATCTCTTCCCCCCACGTACTCAGAATCTGGTTAAGTCACCATTACACAATATGGTTCTCTATTAGTAGGAGCTATCAGAAAGTCTACTTGAAGGATGCTAAGTACTGTTTTTATTCCAGATGGCTGCTCTGTTATGTTGTCATGAGGCATGTGGTACGAGCATCATTGTAGGAGTACCCCCTGATTCCCAAAGCTTCTCAGTGAACCCTATGCTGCTACTGACTGGACGTACCTGGAAAGGAGCCATTTTTGGTGGTATGTAGTTAAGCTTGAAGGACACATTGAAATCAGCCTCAAAATGTGGAACCCCTTTTATAAGTAGACCCCTTTAATAAGTGACAAGGCCAGATTTTGTAAGAGCAACATGATCAAAAATAAATTAAAGTTCTAGGTGTATCTATAGGCTCCAAATCAACTGGATATGGAATTAATGCAGACAGAAGGTCCCAGAGAGACTTTTGTTCATGGCATCATTAACTGGGACCTTTCAGCACCATTTCTTTTTATACCTGTGACTGCATAAGGCAAAAAATTTCTAGTAGGACACAATAATTTATGTCTACACCAAATTAGGACAGCTGCTAAATGTTGTTTTGGGATGTAACCACCGTTAAGTTCTATAATTTACCTGTGAAAGTGCCAATAACTAAGAACCTTTGTTGATCTGGGGAGGTTTTTTAACAAGCCAAAGTGTTGAAAAACCACATTGAAGCACTATTTCTTACAGTAATAGTGGTCTGTGGAATGAAGCACTTTTCATAAACTTTCATTGTAATTTGATTTGACAAATCTTCTCTTAAGTTCTTCTGCTTACCTGTGGCTGAATCTAACAATAATACTGTCTTCTTTTCAGGCTATAAGAGTAAAGAGTCTGTCCCCAAACTTGTGGCTGATTTTATGGCTAAGAAATTTTCACTGGATGCATTAATAACCAATGTTTTACCTTTTGAAAAAATAAATGAAGGGTTTGACCTGCTTCGCTCTGGAAAGAGGTAGATCCAAGGGTTTTTCTTTTGGTTTTTGTTTATTTTAAAGGGTGGGTGATGGTTAGCAGAGAATAAAGAAGTAGAAGGATGAGAAAAAACTGCAGTGCCTTGGTTTTCCATTATCACTTTGGTCTTTACATGTAGAACATCTAAGATCATATTGTGAGAACCTAAGAACAGTTGCTTTGCACTTCCTATTCTGCTGAAGCCAAATTTTGGCTACAGCCAATCTGTATAATCAGAGCCACTCAGCATTCTTTACAAGAGAATGCTCACCTTTGCCAAAAAAAACCCAAAAACTAATTCCACAACTGTAATTGTAGCATGCAGTCACTGAAGCCTCTGCCAAGTCACCTAAATAAGGCTGGCATTTAATGGCAGGACACCTCCAAATTTTCATTATAGGCTAAGTGGAACTACATTGGGATTGTTTTCTAAACACATATTTAGGTTTTTGGGGTGTTTTTGTTTGTTTGCTTGTTTGTTGCTTTTTAGAAAGAATTTTTTACAAATAAAAGTTATGGTAAAGTAGGAATACAAAACACTATTTTAAATGTTTGCCTGACATTTTCTGTGAAGTTTAGAGTAAGCCAATTCCATTTCCTACCTCTGGCATTTAACACTTTCAACCACTGTTGAAAATGGTAATAGGCAGTTACATCCAATCCCTGCCTTCTAGCTCCACAGTCCATGCCTTTTCTGCTGCCCCACACTTCTTCTCATGAGATTTTCAGTTGCAACCGTATTATTCAGGCACTCACCAAACTAGCATCCACAGAGCACCAGCTGTTCTACTAAGTGTCATCTCATTTGTACTATCTCATGTGATTCCCAAACAATGCTCATAGGCCAGTTATGTTAGGGAGGAGAAAACTGAGACTCAAAGAAGACAAGATTTCATCCAAATCATGTAGGTAATAGGCAAGGGAGCCAGAATTCAAAGTCAGATCTGGTTGTTAGCAAAGTCAACTCACTTTCTATTAAACCACACCAACTCTTAAGAACATATATGTATGGAACACAGTAGTTATCAAGTGTTAGTTATCAATGTAGTCATTGCCATCATCATCAGCTTGAAAAGTTAATGGCAAATATACAGATGACCAAAGCAGAGGGTAGTGTTGAGCAACAAAGGAATTCACAACACATGCTTAAATTATCTTAGTAAAACATGCGATATAGATGGACATGCATATTTAAATTAAGTGAATCCTATCAGCAAAGATTAACAATTGTAAGCCGGACTCGGTGGCTCAGCCTGTAATCCCGCGCCTTGAGAGGCTGAAGTGAGTGGATTGCCTGAGCCTGAGGGTTTGAGACCTGCCTGGGCAACTTGGCGAGACCTCATCTCTACAATAAATCAAAAAATTAGCCGGGTGTGGTAGCGCGCGCCTGTAGTTCCAGCAACTTGGAAGGCTGAGGCAGAAGGATCGCTGGAGCCCAGCAGGTCGAGGCTGCAGTGGCCGGGAGCTGCCACTGCATTCCAGTCTGGGCAACAGAGTGAGACTCCAACTCAAAAAAAACCAAAAACAATTGTAAGCTCAGTATTCCTAAGAATACGGTGGCATGGGCACTTTCATATACTGCTTGTAGGAATATTAAGTGTTATATCCTTTTGGGAAAGCAAATGGTAACTTGTATCAGAAACATTTAAAAAACTGAAATCCTTTGTTTCAGCAATTTTATTTCTAAAAGTCTATTCCAGAGAAATAATCAAATATTCAAACATATGTATACGTTTAAGCATGTTTGACTTGTTATCTATAATATAAAAAAAGAAACATCATAGAAGTCAAACTTTAAGGAAATTATTAAATAAATTCCAACCATGTATTAGAAATCAATAAAATCATTAAAACAGAATGACTTTATTCAAGAATTCTTATGGAGTAATTTTAGGATATTAAAGAATACAAATTGAATATACAACATGATTTTAACTTTTCAGTAAGAACAGCAAAAAATGTGCATAAGTCTAGAAAGAAGTTGATAAAAATTCAAGAACACAATAGCAATGGTTATTCCAAGATGTGAGATTACAGATTAGTTTCACGTTCTCCTTTACCCTCCTGCATGTATTTCTCTTATATGTGTATCCATATACACGTAAAATTGTTTTAAAAAGACATGAAGGCCATCTTCTAAGATAGTTTCTAGAAAGAGTATTCATTTCAGTATAAATATTACAATTCTAACCTTCACAAGAATAAAGTCTGTTAGAATTAATACAAATGAACTTTATTATCTGCTTCTAAGAATCCTTAAACATCTTTGTTTTTTTTAATTACAAGTAGCATTTAATTGGGTTTAAAAGAATAAATAGAATTCAGCAAAGTATAACCCAGGAACAAAGTGGGAATTGCGAAGAGTGAACAACCTGTATGAAATATAGAGTTCAATGTAACTGGAATAAAAATATATTTTTAGGAGAATACATGATGCCAGATATGAACTTTGTTAAGTGTCAAATTCAGCAGATTTCACATTTTTTGTGAATGCTTATAAAAGCAAATACTTGTTTTGATCGGGGAAATAAAATGGTCTGATTTGAAATTTTAAAAAAGACCCTGGAATAGGGGAGAGAGAAGACTACCAAGAGACCAGCATGGTATGAAAAATAGAATAAAGAAGAAGTTTGAGTTGCTGTAGAAATTAGAAAACCACTTAGTCACCGCAAATGCTTCTTCATGTTCACTGTGACAATAATCAAAGAGACAATAAACTTCAGCTGGCAAAAAATAACTGCATTTTTTCACATACTCAGGTTATTATGGAGAAATTATCAGAAAGGAGAAAGGAAAGAGAAATAGCATTTCTCATTTCATTTCATTCCTAAATATTCAATAAATATTTATTGAATATTTTCTAAATGCCAGAAATGGGTAAAAATATAGCATTGAACAAGACAAACACTGTCTTTGCATTTATGGAACATGCAGTCTAGCAAGAAGAGTAAGTGAACAAAATTGATGAGGTTCTGAAAGAAGCCTTTTAAATGACAAACATGTTGAATAATTTTTATGCTGTGGTGGTGGTTGTGTTTGCTGTAACACTATATTCCAAATGTTGCCCAGACAAAATAATGAGACCATAGAAGTTTGCTTCCACTCATTCTTCTTTTCTGTGTCTTCTCACCTCTCAATATTACACCCTGTCATTCATCCTGTAATTTACTATTCTCTCTCTTATTCTTAGACGCAGCTTGATAAATGATTAAAATTATCAGTTAGAAAACCCAATAAACTAATGCTTACAATGCTTATTCAGTGTAATTATGTTTTAGAAATGACCCACCATAGTGAAAAAAAAATGCTCTCAATCCTGTGACTTAACCTCCCTTAATATGATAGAATTTCACACCATGGAGTACAGAATAGAAGAAGAGGTTATTTTGAGTAACGTATGTCCTTAAACATCTTTGTATCAAAGCTCTATTAAACCTCCAGCATGATCTTAACCTTACTTACAGTTCTTTCAGGCACATTATCTACTATCTTATAATTTGGGCAAATCTGTATTTGTGTTTGAATCCCAACACACCATGCTAGATGTGAGACCTGGAGCAAGTTACAAATCTCTGTCTCTGTTTTTAAAACACCTTAATAGTATGAATATTATGAAAATAGTATGAAAACTCATCTGATAGTGCTGTTGTTTAGGTTGAGGTTTAAATAAAATCATGAATGAAAAGTACCTACAAAGTATGTGACAAATAGCAAGAACTTAATACATGTTATTACTGATTGTTTTATATTATTTTTCATGGCAGGAACTTGTGCACCCAAAAATATACAATTAAAGTCTAAATGACAGTCATATGCAGGATGTTATGAATAAGTTTAGGATTGGAGAAAATGCAAGAGAGAACCAAAAACGATGAACTATCCTTTTACTTGATTGGATCCACAGGCATACAGATGAAATGGGAGTGGCTAGAAACACAGACAGATGTTCACTAAGACACTTTGAATGCTTCTTGGCCTCTACAGAGAAGCATGTGAATTGTCTAAAGGTGAATGTAACATCTTTTCTCTTCCATTCCAGTATCCACACTGTCCTGACATTCTGAGACCATGCAGATGCTTCTCCTGCAGCCATCTTCTGCCTCCTCCCTTCTATGCTGTCTGAAGCACCAACCAACTGGGCAATATCATTAATTCTGTTCTTCTAAGGTGTTACAGTTAATTACACATGGTTGCTTTCCAATAAAAAACAGAAATATGTGAAATCATATTTCACGCAAATGTTTAAAATCCAAGTGAGAGCACAATGAGATGTTGAACATCAGCTGGAATTTGAGGCCAGCAAACTTTCCTCTTAAATCATTGTCCCTATGTCATCTTCCCCATTGAGAAAAGGTATTTCTTGAGACTTCTTACTGTTTTGCATTTTTGTAACCCTCAGTCACTGAAACCCAGGGAGGGACCCTGCCCTTGCCCTGAACATGCACATCAGTCTCTTGTGTTGGAAGGCTTCTACCTTTACTTCACTGTCTGTATTTTCTTTATATATAATAATGCACCAAAGTCCTAGGGTAAAATCTACGGTATAATATAGACTCCAAATTGTAAGTGGAGAAGATCCAGAACTCCTAAATCCAGGGAATTCCTTAGTAACTCAAAGAAAATGTCACACATTTTTACACAGTGAAGGCAAGTGCTTTGATTGCTTTTATGCTGTTTGTTTATAATGAATATATCATTGTTCTTTTAAATAAAAGCAGGTTTCCTGCTTCATGTGATAAATAAGAAGTTCAGATATTAATTGTGAAAATGGTACTACTCCTGGAACCATGTTAAAAAAAAATCTGTAATATTTACTTATGGAGTACTTTGTAAGGGTGGGATCTGCAGATGCTAGGCACTGCTAGGGAAGGAGGGGAGTGGGGTTGAACCCATGGCAACACACAGGGTAGCAGGTCCACTACTGGGAAAGAAAGGTCAAGCTAGAAACCCAAACGTCACCTGCACGCAACTTATTTATGTAGTAAGTCCTCACTTGTACTCCATAACTCTAAAAATTAAAAAAAGTAAGCGTTTTACTGGCTCAACTGTCTTGGTTGATTACAATTGACTGAAAATTAGGCATAAAGTAATTAAAGATAATATGGTGGCTTGAAGTGACGGGATGGAATGGCAGCCTCTGTGAATAGAACATGTAAATGGGTAACTAAGAAATAACACACCCATGTAAAGCAATATATTTTAAGTCAATGTATACACATTTACAGATGAACATTTTTGCAAAAACTATTAATCTAGAAGTTTTCTATGAACTATCATGCCCTCAATCAAATCTATTATCCTAAAATTAGTCTAATATTTTGAACATGTAAAGGCCTATAGCACCCATTTGTTAATGCTTTCCTACTCTCAGGGGAAATTTTTTCTTTTAAACTTTGTCTCTAAATGTGTAATGAAAAGTTTATTTCTATTTAAAGGAGTAACAGCTATCTCCGAAGCTTATCGGTTTGATGAGGTCCCATTTGTCTATCTTATCTCCCATGGCATGGGCACTTGAGGTTTTGGTCAGGAACTGGTTGCCTGTTCCAATTTCCATAAGGGTGTCTCCTGCATTTTCTAAGGTTCTTATAGTTTGAGGTTGTGCATTTAGGTCTTTGATTCACTTAGAGTTGACTTTTGTGTATGGTGATGGGTTGGGATCTTGTTTTAATCTTCTGCATGTGGTCAGCCAGTTTTCCCAGCACCATTTACTGAATAAGTTCTCCTCTCCCCAGTGGTTGGTGGTGGAGGCTTTGTGAATGTTACTTCTAAGAACAGGAGCTCCATTAAAATGTCTCTAAGCAGATTAGTGATATGATCAGACTGGCACATTAGAAACTCATTCTTTTGCTCTTAGGGAGGTGAGGCAAGGAAGCTTGAGAGTGAGGGATGTTTTAGGTACGTACAGCCAAGACAGGATTGTTTCTTTAACAGGGGTCTCACGGTTGGCTTGCATTCCTTTCTGGAGCTTGGGGCTCTCTTTCAAGCTCATGTTGTTGTTGGCATAATTCCCTGTGGCTATGAGACTGAAGCTTCCATCCTTTCATTGGCTGTTGATCAGGGAACAATCTCAATCTTTCTCCTTCATGCCCTCTTATGCTTCTGATCTCCTAACTCCCAACACCCTTCCAGTCTGGTTACAACAGTCTGATATAATGTACCTGATCATGAACATGACTGTCCCATCACCATTTGCCATGTAACACAACCTAATCAAGGAAGTCACTATCCCATTGTACACAAAATTTCCATCCTCACTTATGTATAAGGGATTACCCTTATGTACACCAGAGAGCTGGAATCTTAGGAGTCAGCTTAGAAGTCTGTTACTACAATGTTGTCATCAGTTGGGGCTGCTTTACAAACATACCACAAACTGGGTGGCCTACACAACAAATAGTTATTTCTCACAGTTATGGAGGCTGGGAAGTCCAAGACCAAGGCACCAGCAAATCCGGTGTCTGGTGAGGACCAGCTTCTTGGCCTGTAGGCAGAACCCTTCTCTTTGTATCCTAATATGACTGAGAGAATGATCACATTGTCTCTCTTCTTATAATCATCAGGGTGGAGTTGCCTCCAAAGGCTCTACCTCCACATACCATCACACTGAGGATTAGACTTCAAAACATGAGTCTTGCTATTTTAATTATTTTTTTAAAAACCCTCTGGCCATATAATTGTAATATCAGATAATTCTACAGCAAATCTTGCATGACACAAATGCCACACACATGTTCAGAGTTTCCCTACAGCTTGTTAGTGCCCTGTCCTTCAAGAGAAACAAACAACCAAGAATCACCAGACATCTGAACTCACTCTGGCTTCCTAATATGAAAGACAGAGAACAAGCTAGGTCAATGGTTCTTGTCTGTTATCCTAGCACTTTGGGTTGCCAAGGCGGGAGGATTGCTTGAGCCTAGGCATTTGAGACCACCTGGACAATGTAGCGAGACCTCGTCTCTACAAAAGAAAAAGAAAAAGAAAAAATATTAGCCGAGCATGGTGGCACACACCTGTAGTCCCTATTCAAGAGGCTAAGGAAGGATTGACTGAGCCGAGGAGGTCAAAGCTTCCATGAGCCATGGCTGTGCCACTGCACTCCAATCAGGGGAAAAAAGTGAGATTCTTGGCGAGACCTCAACTCTACAATAAAAATCAAAAAATTAGCCGGGCGTGGTAGCGCGTGCCTGTAGTTCCAGCTACTTGGAAGGCTGAGGCGGAAGGATCACCGGAGCCCAACAGGTCGAGGCTGCAGTGGCCGGGAGTGGCCACTGCACTCCAGTCTGGGTGACGGAGTGAGACTCCAACTCAAAAAAAAAAAAAAG
>CAUYQG010108040.1:0-25815 GCA_963574415.1 Tarsius wallacei
ACCACGCCCGGCTAATTTTTTATTTATTGTAGAGACATGTCTGGCCAAGTTGCCCAGACGGGTCTCGAAAATGTGGGCTCATGCAATCCACTCACCTTGGCCTCCCAAAGCGCGGGATTACAGGCTGAGCCACCGAGCCTGGCTTCTAATTTACTTTTAAAAAACTTTTATTTCTTAAAAAAAAAAAATTACTTGCCCTGAGCTACTTTGTGTTTGTTTTCCCAGATGAAAAGTCCTCAAAGGGAAACATTTTGACAATGTAGAAGAAGTGAAGCAAAAAATGGCATAAGCCCTAAAAGGCATCAAAATTGAATTCAAAAACTGTTTTGAGCACTGGAAAAATTGTCTTAATAGGTGTATTGCATAAGACAGAGAGTACTTTGAAGATGACTGCAGTATACACGGTGGACTATTATGTAGCCATAAAGAAAAACAAAATAATGAACTTTGTGGTGACTTGGATAGAATTACAGTCTGTTATACTCAGTGATCTATCACAGAAACAAAGATCTGCATACTACATGTACTCACTCATAAGCAGACCCTGAACATTTATTATAATACAATAAGAAAGGGATTGGCAGTAGCTGCATACCGTAGGGGGCAGGAGGAACGCAACATCAATAAGGGTATCTGATCTCAAACCAGGCAAAGTGGGGACAAAAGTGAGGTTCAAACTACCTATATGATGACCGCTTGTATACCTAATACTGAATGTTACCCCATATCTTAAAAAAAAATGGAAACAGTAGACAGAAACCAAAAATAACAACAACAAAAAAAAAAAACCAAAAAAAAAAAAGAAGGCTAAGGCTAACACACAGCCTCAGCTCTCCAGGAAATATGTATTCACTGCAATACAACTATTATGGCATGTGCTGTGTTCAAAGCCAAGGATGTCTGCATGCACCATAGGAAGCTGAGTGTTTGGGAATTAAATGCGGACTATGACTTGAGGTCTGATGACTCTGCTTTCTGACTGTAAAAAAAGAAAAGTAGTCACCATTGTATCAGTGACATACATGTTATTAAAAGTTGTCATCACTGACTCTAAGCTTATCACCTGAAAGCTTGTCTGGGACTCCTAGAGTTACAATACTGCTTTGTGTTGTACTTGTAATTTTTGTGGCTCTTGAAGAGGTAGCAGAAAGAAATGCCCCAAAAGGAGCTGGAGGAGCCTGTCATCATTTTAAAAAATGGTAGAGGGAAGAAGGGAGATTACCACTATGAAGAGTGAAAGGAGCTCTCACCTAACCTGTTGTGACGCTTAAGAATGTTTTGCTCATAGATCACATATTTTGAGAGCACATAAGTTTACTGGAAAGTTGCAGAAGACTCCCTAGTGGCCAGTGAATTCTTGGAAGGCAGGAGGTACAAAGATAACAGGATAAGCCATCATGGGTACTAGGATGGCTTCAGTGGTTTCAACCAGAAAAAAAAAAAAAAGGTTGGCTGTGGTGGTACATGCCTGTAGCTGCAGACATTGGGAGGCTGAGGCAGGAAGATCCCTTGATGCCAGGAGTTTGAGTTCATTCTGAGCAACATAATGAAACTCCCTATCAAAACACATAAGGAAACAAGCCCTCTGCTGAAAAGACTCTCTGTTTTAGCACTTCCAAGTAGGTGAACTCAAAGAGCCAGGGACAGTGCAACGAAGTTGTAGAGACAGGGGAAAAAAAAAAATAGGGAGAATATGAACCAACTTTCCACACAAGCCTCTGAGTTAATCATAAAACATGTCTTTTTTTTTTTTTGAAGCACGCTAATCTTCTCTGCCCCTACGGTGCTTGATTTATGCAGTGTGTAGATATACTGCCTAGTTTATGCTACACATACACAATGAAAACACTAACCAAAATGAGATTATTTATAAAGTTTGCTATCTGCAACCTTCAAATTCATATAATGAGGGACAGAAGTTATAAGCACAATTCAAATAGACTCTCTGTACACTTTGGAAATTTGTGACAAGGAGCTAATATTTTACTCAAATGACTAGGTAAAATAAACTTCATTCAATGTTTGGGTATGTAAGCAAACATAGGTAGCAGAATGCTGCAGATTGAGTTCCCTGGGACTCAGACTCTGTGAAGCAGTTTTGCTTGAAAGATGTTTGCTAAGGAGTGTCTGTGGGGGCCACATCAATTGAAGGAATGGGAAGGCAGCAGGAGGAAGCAGGAAAAGGTTGGTCTCCAAGGTAAGCTCAACAGCAGCTTCAATCAGCCCTATAGCAGCTCTGTGGCCACTAGAGCCCTTCAGTATTGTACCAACTTGGGTCAACACAGCCAGGCCTTTCTACCCCAATCTAGATCAGTTATCTCATGTGGACCACCCTAGGAAGAGTGCCTGTGTGGTCAAGGTGACTATGTGGCTGGGACAATCTCTTCTCACCTTTCAGAGTACCAAGGCCTTCACTGTTGGAGGATCTGGGATCCATAGGAAGTATTCACTCCCAGAGATGTCTCTGTGTCCAAGAATACACCAGATGACATGGAGAAGATAGATGAATAACATATTCAAGATGCAGTTCTTTCCCTCATGTAAAAGAGTAGAAGAAACCTTGTAATACACCCATTTGAGAGGAAGTAGAGCAGTACTTGATTGTATCAGTTCTGACAATTGCAAGCTCACTTTTTTTTTAAGGTATAGGTAACAACTGTATTAGTTTTCTGCTGTAGCTGTAACAAATTACTACAAATTAGCATCTTAAAACAACACAAACTTATTATCTCACAGTTCAGTTCCAGAGGTTAAAAGTCTAGGTGGGTTGGCTTGTTTGCTTCAGGCCCCATTAGGCTGAAATCAAGGTGTCTTATCTGGAAGTTCCATTCTTCTTCTATAAGGAAGAATCCATTTCCTTGTTCATTCAAGATGTTGGCAGAATTCAGTTTCTTGCAGTTGTAGGTCTGAGATTCTCATTTCTGCGCTGGCTGTGATTTGAGGGCCAATCCCAACTTCTAGAAGCAACCTTCACTTCTTAGCTGTGGTCCTTTCCTCCATCTTCAAAGTCTCTCATGTGTTAGTCCTCTCTCCCACGTCTTCCGTCATTACTTGAAGTCACCTACTTTTCTCCTTTACTTTTAAGGGCTCATGTGAATAGATTGGAACCACCCAGATAATCCAGGATAGTCTATATTTTAAGGTCTACCACCTTAATTCCCAATTTTGTTTTTGTTTTTTGTCATGTAACATTTACAGGTCCCAGGGATTAGAATATGAACATTTTTGGGAACCATTATCCCACCTAACACAACAGTTCATAGAGTTGTGTGAAAAGATAATGTTAAATGCCTACCAGCTGGTTCAAAGTAAGCTCTCAATAAACAAAGCTGATGGCAGGAGTTCAGAAAATGAGTTGATTAATAAGTTGTGGAATCTGGCCAGGCGCGGTGGCTCATGCCTATAATCCCAGCACTTTGGGAGACCAAGGTGAGAGGATTGCCTGAGCCCACAAGTTCGAGGCCAGCCTGGGCAACTTGGTGAGACATCTCTACAATAAATAAAAAAATTAGCTGGGTGTGGTGGTGTACACATTAGTTCCAGTTACTTGGAAGGCTGAGGCAGAAGGGTCACCTGAGCCCAACAGGTTGAAGCTGTGGTGGCCGTGAGCGTGCCACTACACTCCAGCCTGGGTGACAAAGTCAGACTCCAACTCAAAAAAATTAAAAAGTGATGGAATCATCAGTAGCACTTCATGGAAAAGAAAGGTTAAGCCTTGAAGAAAGGGATGTATTTGGATAAAAGAAAGGACAGAAAAGAAATTATCATGTCATGAAAACAATAGCAGCAAAAAAGCAAATGAAGCAAATTGTAGTAGCAAGAAATGGGCTTTGACAACAAATAGACCTGAATTCAAATGCTCACTCTGCTTTGTTATAGGGATCATTGTCTCAAGCATTTTAATAAATCTCTCTGGTCTTCAGTTTTCCTCTATTTTATTTTGTTCAACTGAATGTCTATATTCTATGAGAAAAGCAAAGCATTTTCATATTCTCTTTTTGGTCCTTCAGTTTCACTGGTTTTGGCAAACTTACACTGTATTCTTAGTTATTCCAGAAGGCTACACAGATTCATCTGGAATCTACTTGTGTCTCTCTAAATTGTTGAAGTGAATGGTCCTACAAGATTCATGAGCATATGAAGAGAAGGTCTACAGCAGTAGTCTCCAAACTTCTTCAATGCTTCACCCAGCAGTGAAAATGTGGAGAGTATACTTCTGATATACCAACAATGAACATATGTCCATCTAGTATATTAAACATTAATAAACCTAAACTACATTATAATTATTTTTATTACATAAAATAATTAATAGAAGAGTTAATCTATTCCCTTTACATAACAATGGATCGTTTTGCATATGTGTTCTCGAATGTGCTTTTGGAGCAGAAGTCTTCCTGTGTTCAGTTGAAAATGCCATAGTGTTTGCTTTCTGACAAATCTGTCCCTATCACACTTGCACTGAGTTCATACTCAGATACATAACCTTTTCCTTTTGGTTTGGTTGAAGAACTATTCTAACCTGTACCTAAAAAGGGTATGTTTGGTTTCACGGTAAAAGATTGAACTGAGGTACCTTGTGCTTAATGATGCACAAAGAAGTATGCAGATCAAGAGAATTTTTCAAACAGCCCAAAGCTGCTTCTGATCAAGAATTCAGTGAAACTTGTCCAGGAAACTCTAGAGATTAAGAAAGAAAGTGGAGTAAGATCACCTTAGTGTGAATTTTTTCTGCCTGGCTGAAGTAGCTGGGTCTCACTCCAGAAACCTCCAGGTGGCTTTTCACTTTATGGAGAAGGGTCCCTGGGGAGTCTACCTGTGACTTTTTCTTCTCAGGGAGTTGTTTTAATGGCTTAAGCTCCTTTTCTGAGGACAAGACTGCATTGTGCCTTAATTGCTTCTGATCCCCTTTGTCATCATGGATTATGCCTCTGACTTTCTATTAAGATTGGATCCTTCCATGTATCTCCCCCAAACCGCTCCTACCCCTCCCCAGTTTAAAATCTAAATATCGCCCCATGCATCACCTTCCCTCTCTCATCACAATACTAGTGCATAGGGTTTGATTTTATAGTACCCTGTAAGAAGTAAGAATATTTTTTTAAAATGAGTCACCAGGCACTTTGGGAGGCAGAGGTAAGAGGATTGCCTGAGCTCAGGGGTTCAAGACCAGCCTGAGCAACTTGGCAAGACCTTGTCTCTATGATTAAAAAAAAAAATTAGCAGGGCGTGATGGTGCACACCTATAGTTCCAGCTACTTGAAAAGCTGGGGCAGAATGATCGTCTGAGCCCAGCAGGTCAAGCCTGCAGTGGCCATGAGCATTCAAAAAAAAAAGTCATTGAGGATTTTGTTCTGAGGGATCACAAGATTTTAGGGCAATGGCCTTGTCCATGGATTGGATGAACAAATGTGGTGGCTGGGAGTAACTGGGAGTAGAAAGAAGGGCTCAGAGTTGTAGTCATTAACAATCTAGTCATGGTGTGATGAGGTATTCACATTGTTCCCTTATTATGCCCTTGTTTAGAATAAGAAAGAAGAAATTGGTTAGTGGCTTACAATATTTATGGTATTTATTTGCAGTGCATGTGTGGTTTAGGTAAATAATGAGAAAAATACAGTTGAAATGGGGAGAAAAAATTAATCATAAATATATTTGTTTGGAACTTAGGTTTTTTTGTCACGTAATTCTCTTTGCGGGTTACAAAGGACAAGTTAAAGTGGAATTAAATAATTAAGTAATACATTATTAAAGAAGTCAGATGTAACAGGGTGGGGAGATTCTGGCACACAAAAAATAATTTATGATCTGGTCCTGGTGCTGCTACCAATTGACTGTGTGATGTCTGGCAAAACAGTTCCTTCAATAATGTAAACTCCAAGATTCCTCCTTGTTCTAGAATTCTATTATCATAAAATATATAAATAATGCCTTCACTTAGGGAAATTCATTATTTCTTCTGTTCTCATTTTCAAGCATCTTGAGTCATTCTTCAGTCAGTGATAATTTTTCATGTGTACTTATAGTTTATTAACCTACTGTATATATGAGCCTAGCTCAAAGTCTTTTTAAGAAGAAGAAACATATAAATTAATAATCACTAGATGGTATTCAATAGTAACTCAGCATAAATAAAATCAAATAATAATAATCATAATTTCTTTCAAAAACTACAAGTGATCAAAATCACACTTTTCTCTAGAGTTATAGTGCTGCAGTATTTTGAAAGCAATAAGTGTTTTCCAAATGAAGGAAGCTAGGTTAAGTGACTTGTTGATAGTTTGAGGAAGCAAATGTATAAGGTATGTATAGAAGAACTCTTCAATTATCTGCTCTAGTGGAGAAAGGCTTAGTACGGAGTCTCCAAAAACAAGTAGGTTATATCTTACTCTGGACTTATCCTTAGTACGGAGACTCCAAAAACAAGTAGGTTATATCTTACTCTGGACTGAGCTTACAAAATTATGCTTATACATATCTGTGTCTAGTGCCCTAAGGATTAATAATCTTCAAATTACACAATGGGGTGCCAATCCAGAAGACACAGGAGGAGTCCTGTTTCACCAAGCAACCAGCTCTTCAAAGAGAATGACAATTATCACCTTTGCTTTCATGCAAAAAAATATGTAGGCTACAACAGACTTGCCTATTTCTTCAAGTTTACTTCCTCTAAGCAATCAACACTTTGGTTTAAATAGTACTTCCAGTAAATTAGAGCAAGCTTGGAGTCAGAAAACCTGTGTTTAAATACTGATATCTCCATTTACTAGCCATGTTACATTGAGAAAGGCCATAATGCTTTGAACCTCAGTGTCGTCACTTGAGACGTAAAATTAATAACAGAAGGTAACTATCCTGTGTTGTTCAAAAGTATATAGACAAGACAGAGCAGGATAGCTATATGGAAATTACTTTGCATGCTAAATTTATCATGGTTTGATATATTATCACGGGAAAAAAAGTAACAATTTAAATAAACAACTGATATTTACCTAATTAACTTTATATTGTAGGAAAATGCTATGAAATAAATCAAATTAAAATACAAAAAAACAAAATATGACTTTACTTTCAAGGATAATATAATCTACCTATGAAAATGTGTAGAAAAGAACACTTAACATTCTTCCTCCAACACCATCAAAGTTTACATAAATCTCTAAAACTCTCTCGAGTTTCTTCAGTTATCAAAACTGCGTATTGGTTTGGTAGTCCCTATGTTTTCTTGGAGTCCTAAAGCATGATTTGAGGAGATGATTTGAAAGAAAGCTGACATTTGAATGTGAGATTTGGCATTAATCTAAGAAAATGAACTGGGTGCGGTGGTTCATGTCTGTAACCCCAGCACTTTGGGAGGGAGAGGCAGGAGGATTGCTTGAGCCCAAGAGTTTAAGGCCAGTATGGGCAACACAGTGAGATCTCATCTCAACAGAAAAAATTAAAAATTAGCCAAGCATGGCAGCTATTTGGGAGACTAAAGCAGAAGGATCACCTAAGGACAGGAGGTCAAGGCTATGCCACTGTACTTCAGCCTGGGCAACAGAGTGAAACTCCAACTTTAAAAAAAAGAAAAAGAAAAAAGAGAGAGAGAAAGAAAACCCTGTTAGTGCATCTTGCTTGATTGCAGACACAAGAATCGAAGAGAACAAAAGTATCTTTAAAGCATATCAGTTTCTAAGAATAGTGGATAAAATGATTGACTAAATAACCTGCAGATGTCTAGTACTTGATAGTGACTTGGAAGTTTATCATAACCATGACAACCAAAACCCCATGTTGCTAACCTATTCTGATTTTCTTTAAAAATATAAGACACTGTGCAGGATTGCTAGGTTTTAAATTAGACACTCAACCTTGGCATGTGTGCCTTCATAAACCCATAAAATGGGCTCTGTACTTTGCACAGTGCCATGTGGTACTGTTGTCAATAACCAGAGCACTAAAATTCTGCAAGTAGCATCAGTTCTCTGCTGTCAGGCAGAACAAGACTCAGGTGCTCAATACTGAGGAAATTCAACCCTGTATTTTTCGAAGCAGGGCCATAATAAAAAATATTCCTTAGATTGTATAGTGCTATGCATATATTATCCCATGTGATGTTGCCAGGTAGGTACAGCGGGTAGAATTCCTCAAATGTATAGATGAGAAAAAGGACACATGTGACTGAGGTCACACAACAAGTAAATTGTAGAGCTAAAACTAGACCTTATGTTTTTTAACTTACAGTCTAATCTTTTTTCCTCCCATTGCTCCAAACTTGTAGATAATAATTATGGTTATTATTTACTAAGCACTTACTGTATGTGTCAGACACCATGCTGAGCTCTTTAGACACTCCTTTTCATTTAATAGAATCTTTGTTTCTGCTGCCCCCTCTGTCAGAGAGAAAAAAAAAAACTGTTAATATTTGCACTTAGGCAAGGAAATGGAAGCATGGGGAGAAGAAACAAAGTGACTTTGCTCAAGGTCACTTAGCTACCACGCGATGGAGCCAGGACCCACCGCCATGGCTGTCTGAATCCATCATCTCCTGACCTTTCCCCGATGCAGCTTATGTGTCTCTGTCAGGTGTCATTCAGAAGCTTCTCCTTCAAGATTTTCTTTAACCAAAAAGCAGTTTCACTTGAAAATATCAAGGTAGTGAAATGAAAGACCCTACAGTGTTGCCTTTTGGGGTCTGTGACATCTAAGACTGGAATGTGATATCGTTTTATGCAACCTGTACAGGCTGAGCTTAAATCCTATGTCTGGTGGTTTGTAGCCGAGCTCCTTATCAGGCAGTTTTTCTCAAGTTCTACCTCACAGATACACTCAATAGCCATGTATGTATTTATACACATGTCTGCCTTGTCTTTCCCTTGCTTTACATGCTCAGGGTAATCATGTTCAAATACATTTATATATATGATATATATAATGTTCAAATACACAGACACACACACACACACACACACACACACACACACACACACACATGAATGATGCTCTTGAAAAACACTAATTGTGTTTTTTCTTCCAGTCCAAGCACTCATTCTGCCCCTGTCCCTCCTTTCTTTTTCCTTCCTTTCTACATTCTTTCCTCTCTCCCTCCATTCCTTCCTTCCTTCCTCTCATCCTTCCATATAATAATTCAATGTTGCTGCAAAGCATAAACATGATCTTTGGGGGCTCACTGTCTAGCTGAGGCAAGAGCTCATTTATATCTTAAACAACTAACATGTACATAAGGAGTAACAATGTGTCACAAATATACATGGTGTATATTTTATGTAAATTCAAGAGATCATAAAGGGCAATTCCCTAAGAAACATCTACCTGGGCTGACCGGAGTAGAACCAAATACACAGAGAAGAAGGCAAGGAGAACGTTTTGTAAATTTCAAAGAGAAATAAAAAATCAACAGATTAATTCAGTCTCGTCGCCCTACAAATCATCTCTCTCACTTACCAACCAGTGAGCACAGACCATGTGCACATCTCCCATTTAGTATGTAGTCCTGTGCCTCCTTTTCTTTGCCTCTGCTGCCCCCTCTGCCTGGAATAATCTCCCAACATCAAGTGCAAACCCTTCTTGCTTTATCTGAAAGTCAGCTCAAGGGCAAATCTGTAACATCCTGGTGAAAAACAACTTGCCTTCCTCTAGCCTCCCATTGGGTGTTACAAATAACTTCACTATAGCAGTCCTCACTTTGCATATTGTCCCTGTGCCGCACTGTGTTATGTTTTGTCCAAAACCCAGATCATCAACCATGTGGAACGCTAAGTAAATACTCAATATATGTTTCAGGAATGAACAAATTCTATAAAAACCTTTGTCCACTTGGTACTAGGATAATGGCTCTAAGTGTCAGGCGTTCCATCTGCGGCTTAACCCTGAGTAAAATAATTACAAAGGAGAAGGCTGGAATGCAAGAACCCACCCCACGCAAAAAAAACCCCAACTAACTGAAACATAAATATGCACAGAAAGAGATAAATGAGGCATTCATGCAACAGTGTCTGAGTCTACCACAAGTGGGTTATGATTGCAGGCCGCTGTGGAATAGCATGAATAAAAGATTAAGCTGTGTGTATTTTAGGTAGGTGGATGGGTGGGCAGTACAGAGAACTGGTGGGGAGAAAGCAAGAATATTCAGATTAGGTGTTTGGAAAACCTTAATATAAATAATTCACTTCCTTCTGAGAGTGAAACCCCCAAAACAACAGTCACTGAAAGTATATTTACATGACACCTTAAACAAATTTTGTGTAATGTTTTTATAATAAAAATGGAGCATTCTCTAGATGGGAAAGATATTTCCCACAACATGTACAACCAATACATGGAGACTGTATGGAAATGAGAATGACTATGAACGTTTTCTAGCTTCATGGTAGGTCAAAATCCAGCAGAACCTGTGATTAGAATAGGATAGAGTGTGCAGTAATTACTTGGGGTTCTCGCTGGAGCTGACTTTTCCAGTCACCACTGGGGGGTGAGGACCCCTAGCTACTTGCCAGGGAACTAACAAAAGAAGGGAATGGAATTATCAGCTGTTAGAGCTGGAAGGTTCTGAGGGAGTCATCTTCTGCCACTCTTATTTTTAGATGAGGAAATTTTTCAGGGTCTGTAAAAGGTGAAAAAACCTATCAGGTAGTCAAAGAAGTAAAAAAATGGCAGAAACAGAGCCAAAACTCAGGCTTCCTGATTCCCAGTCCAGTGCTCTTTCTCTTATACTGGACTACGTAAAAATTTGCTCTGAAGTAAAATACTATAGCTACTAGCATGAACATTCATAAGAATTTTCACAAAGACACAGGCTTCATTCCATATTTCAGTGTCAGGTCTTTGTTTCCTTGTTTAAAGAAAGTAACATGGACTACAGTCTCCTAGTGACATCTGGTGACTATATCGGGGTAATGCAAAATATAAGGAGAATAAAAATAAAGTACATAGGCATTTTTGTGTATTAACATATCTATAGGAAAATTAAACCCAAGATTTGGAGGACACATTATGATTTTTTAAAATTGTGTTTCATGGGTTTCTTCTGCCTTAATATGTCTACAAACAAAAGATGGTGCTTTATATTGTCCTTTTGTAGTAACTGAATTTTTTTCCAATTTTGTGCCATCTGGACCTAAATTACATAATCAATTCAACAATTATTTATGAGAACCTACTATGTGATAGATACAGTTATCACCACTGGGGACACAAAGATATCTGTGATCCTTTTATTCAGGTACCACATAGCCCACACGGGGAATAAGCCCATTGTGGGGAACTATCAAACAATGTGATAAGAGTTATAAGATGTATAAAGTATGCTGAGGAAGGCATGACTGATTGACTGGGAAGTCAGAGAGACTTCAGAGAAAATGAGACATTTTAAACTTAGTCTTAAGAAGAGATTAGGAGTCCATCTGACTTAAAAAGCAAAAGGTCTCAACTTATTCTTTCAAATATAACAGAAAGTATCTAAAATCGAGATATGGTTTTCTTAAAACTCATTCCATGACTATAATTGTCAGTGACATTTCTTCACGATTGATTAACTTGGTCCTTGTCAGCTGTTTCTAGCCAATAACACTGGGGAATACCTAGTATTCTCAATTTCTACTTCTGATAAGTAGATCTGTGGGAGAGATTAGAGTTATCTGCTTTGAAGGATTCAAGTGGTACTTATTTAGTGCCTTCTATGTGTCAGGTACTTTTTACAGTGCTGGAAATGAAACAGTGAACACAATCTTTACTTTCATTGTACTTACATTCTAGAGAGGAAAACAGTCAATAAATAAGTAACATATATAGCAAGTCAGTTGGCTGTAAGTTACAAAGAGAGATTGTTCAGGGACAGGATTTAGATTGGGATCTCACTCTGTCACCCAGTCTGGAGTACAGTGGCACCATCAGGGCTCACTGTAGCCTTGAACTCCAGGGTTCAAGCAATTCTCCCTCCTCAGCCTCTCCAGTAGCCATACCAGCATACCAAGCTAATTTTTTTGATTTTTTTGTAGAGACAAGGTCTTGCTATGTGGTTCAGGTTGGTCTCGAGCTCCTAGGCTCAAACAGTTCTCTCCCCTTGGCCTCCAAAAGTGCTAGGATTACAGTTGTAAGCCACCACACCCAGTCTAGGAGTGTAATTTAAACATGGTGGTCAGTGAAAGCCTCCTTAAAAATCTGGCATTTGAAGATGGGCCCAAAGGAGACATGTAGGTATCTGGGGGAAGAAAGCTCCAAGCAGGGGGAACAACTGGGAAGATGCTCTGTGCTGGGAGTGTGCTGAGACTGGAAAACCACCCAGGAGGAGAGTGTGACTAATGAGTGGGACCTGGAAAAGGTAGAAAAAAACTAGGCCTGAAAAGAAGTGGGGATCAGGTCACATAGAGCCTCATTGGCCATTGTGAGGAGAATGGTGAAAAGCCATTGTGGAGTCTGAGGGCCTGAGCTGACATGACCTGGTCTGACTCAGCTGCTGTGTTCAGAATGGACAATAAGGAGGCAAGTGCTAAGTCAGAAAGCCAAAAGTAAAGTATTGCATTTATTCAGGAAACAGAAGATGATCATCTGGTTAGCAGTGGAAGAGGAGTAATCAGATTCATTATATACATTAAAGGTATAATTAACAGGATTGATTAATGGGTCAAACATGCATGTGAAGGAAGAAAAGTAACTTTGAGGGTGACTCTGAGTTGCTTAAACAACTGGAATAAATTGACATTTAAAAAGATCAGAAAACATGCAGGACCAAGCTTGGAGGAGCAGGACACTGAGTCCAACTTAGGATATATTAAATGTGATATATCTATTCATTGTGCAAGTTGGATGTCTGGTAGCAGTTGAGTAGCTGCTTGAGTTCAGGGGAAATAACATTTGTGCATAAATATTCAGATGGCATTTAAAACCTAAGTTTGGGGTATATCGCTTTGGGAGTAAGTATTGACAAAGGAAGGATCGCAAGACTGAACCCTAATGAACTCCAATGCAGAGATAAAAAGAACCAGTAAAGGGAGCTTGAAGGAGCATCTAAAGTGAACATGAAAACTGAGAGTAGCTCCCAGAAGGCAAGTGATGAAAGTGTTTAAAGGTGGAGAGAGGGACCCACTGAGTCAAGGCTACGGAGAAGTCAGTTAAGACAAACACTAAGTTTACTACTAAGTTTAGCACTATGGAAACCCTGGACAATCTTGAGAAAAGCTACAAATATATATAATAAAACTATATGCTATTATACATAGTTAATGTAGTAGATTGTATGTAGTTAGATTCAAGTGAGAATGGGAGAGGAAAGGGGGAGAGAGTGAATATAAGACATTTCTGTTAAGAAATTTTGTATACAGAGAAGCAGGGGTATCAGGTGATAGCTGGAGGTTATTTTGAAGAAGAAAAATATTACAATATGTTTGCACAAATATGGAAGTGATCCAGTTGAAGTGGAAAATTATTAAAAGGGGGAAACACAACATTAATAAGGGTACCTGATCTCAAACCAGAGGAAGTGGGGACCAAAGGGAGGCCCAAACTTTACCTGTACAATGACCACTTGTATACCTAATCCTAAATTGTACCACACATCTTTAAAATAAAAAAATAAAGAGAAAAAGTCTACTTGTTGAGGTGCAAGAGAATGAGATCCAGTGTTCAAGTGTTACCAGATAGTTCACGAAGTAACAAGAAGGAAGACAGAATACACAAACACAGATGGAACAGACTGGGCGATGTGGTGGGGGCAGGACGTGGTACCTACTGACTGCTACTAACTCCTCAGTGAAATAGATAGCCAGATCACACACTGAAGTGGAGAGGAGTGGGGCAGCTTGTGGAGGCTCAGGAGAAGAAATAAGTATAAAAATCTATAAAGAAGAATTGCCAGTGATACCAAGGGACATACCAGTTAAGGGTTGAGAATTTAAAGTGAGACGAATGAGTTTCTCTGCTTTTCTTCTTCCTTTCCCAGCTACCTCAGCTACATAGGGTTTGGCTCAGAGTAAGTGGAAAACTGAGTTTAAACAAGGCCTGATTTTATAAGACTAGCAATAAAGGAAGAGAGGGGCAAGGCTGTTGAGGCTGTTTGTGGGAGAGTGAGACTGTGCCATATCAGCTAAGTAAGAAGGGAACCGAGAATTTTTGAGATATATAGGAATGGGGAAAAGAAAGTCAAAGAATGTTTGGAACCAAGGCATTAAAGGTAATGAGTTGAGAAGCTAGGTAACGATTGATGAATGAGATACTCAAAATTGAAAGTATGGAAGGAACCGGACACGGTGGCTCACATCTATTATTCCAGCACTTTGGAGGCTGAGGCAGGAGGATTGCTTGAGTCCAGGAGCTCAAGACCAGCCTGGGCAACATAGCAAGACCTGGTCTCTATACAATATTAAAAAATTAGCCAGGCATTGTAATCCGTAGTTCCAGCTTCTCAAGAAGCTGAGGCAGAAGGTTCACCTGAGCACAGGAACTCAAGGCTGCAGAGAGCTGTGGTCATGCCACTGCACTCCAGCCTGGGTGACAGAGTGAGACCCCCAACTCAGGAAAAAAATATGGAGGGATACAATTATTGGCCATGAAAAGTTATAGGTACAACCAAGGCCTGCGTGGCTGAAGTAGAATGAAAGTAGAATGAACAAACTCTCCATATCTAGGTTCAGGGACAGAAGAGGAATGGGAAACAAATCAGCTGTCACTTGAGAGGACACACACTCTACATTTGATGTTGCTATTTTTCTTTTGGTAGAAATTTATTGGAAGGCCACTATATTCAGGTCAATAAATGGGGGCTTCTTGAATAAGGACTACAGCACTGTATATTCTTGCCATTTATTTTAAGTGGTTCCTTCCTTCTCAGAGCTGTTGGCATCTACAAGATGGGCATCCACATCACTATGTCCTAGCTAGCTTCCAACTCAGTGAACCCCCTTGGGCTATCTCACATATTCTTCCATTATTTCAGTGAAAACAGTGATTCATCGACTCCTTCCCATGGCACTCAGTGGAGATGATGATGCTTGCAACTTCTAGGGTGCAGAGTCCAATCAAGTGGTGCTTTCCATGGTCTCCTAGTGCAGACATATTGTCTTCAGAGTGATTTCAGGGTCTGCAAGAGAAAAGTACCCAACAGGTGTAAGACTGGCTAGGAATGCAATTATGGACCCAAAGTAACAGATCACTCAAATATAGTGGCTAGCAATTTCATTATAATCTCCTTTTCTTGGTCACATATCATCCTTATACCCTGTGTGGTCTCTTTCCCAGACTTACAGAGTGTGTTTTATTAACATTGTTCTCTTTTTTAATTCACACAGTCCTAATGAATCTTCTTTGACAAGAGTCTTTCACTCTAACAGTTCTATTCAAGTCATCCACACACTTATTATAAGCAAGGGTCTGGGACCTAGGGAGAAAGAAAATACAAAGCTGAATGAAATCTGGTCCCTCCAGGCCAAGAGCTTGCTGTGAAGAAGGAAGTTGGCTCACATTACCTCCTTAAGCCTTTGGCTAGGCAAGAACAGAATATTGTCTAAAGCCTCCTTACATACACATTCGACTTGGACGACGCCAGGAAACAGAAGTTTTAAAAATGTATGATGAACACACAATAATTGTGCATATTTATAGGGTACAACGATGATATTTTGATACATGTATACATTGTGTAATGATCAAATCAAAATAATTAGCATATCTGTCACCTTGAAGAGAGGTTTTTGAATGTTCTAATCAAAAGGCAAAAGGAATTTTTAGCAGGCAACTGAGTTGTTTCTTGTACATACTAAGCCATTCTAATCATGCATCTATATTTCTCATCTGGATCTTTCCTTTAGTAAATGCTAAGGGATCCTACTTCCCCCATTTTTTTTCTATTACAGTTTTTATTTTTATTTTTTTTTGAGTTGGAGTTTCACTCAGTCGCCCAGACTGGAGTACAGTGACCGCTCCTGGCCACTGCAGCCTCGACCTGCTGGGCTCCGGCGATCCTTCTGCCTCAGCCTTCCAAGTAGCTGGAACTACGGGCACGCGCTACCACGCCCGGCTAATTTTTTTTTTTTTTAATTATTTTTTATTGTAATATTGAGGGGTACATTTAAGGGTTAGTACACAAATATGTCTCGTTCAGGCACCCTTGTTTGTAAGAAGTGTCTCCCCATCCCCAGACAGGTATTTACTGCCATTAATCGCTTCCCCTATCCCTCCCACCCACCCATCGTTTCCCACCACTGTCAGTCATTTTCTTGTGGTAATACGTCTGGTGATCAAGGTCTACTATATGAGTGAGAACATGTGATACTCAGTTTTTTGTTTCTGTGAGAGGTCACTCAGTATTATAGACTCTAGTTCCATCTAGGTTGCTGCGAAATTCACGATTTTTTGATTTATTGTAGAGATGAGGTCTCGCCAAGTTGCCCAGGTGGGTCTCGAACCAGCGGGCTCAGGCAATTCACTCACCTCGGCCTCCCAAAGTGCGGGATTGCAGGCTGAGCCACCGAGCCCGGCTAAGAGAGAGAGATTTATTGTAGAGACGACGTTTCGCCAAGTTGCCAAGGTTGGTCTCAAACCCACAGGCTCAGGCAATCCACTCGCCTCAGCCTCCCAAAGATCTGGGATTACAGGCTGAGCCACTGAGCCCAGCCCACAGTTTTTAACATGTATATTGTTACTACTTTACAGACATTTGGTTTCCCCCTTTGTTTGCTGTAAAGTAAATCTTACAGCATTTGACTAGGAATATAAAGTATTCTAAAATCTGCCTGCAATCTCTCTGACTTTGCATTTTAAGGAATTGTTCTCTGTTATAGAATAAACACAGAGTTTCTGGAGTCAAGGACTTCATTACAAATTGAAGTTAACCCTAGGAATAAGTCTGAGTGGCATGATAGTATGTCGTAATAACATGAGTTCAAGGCAATGGTTAAACAAGGCTCACCAAACTAATCTGTAAATTGGGATGACTACAGGCCACCTTGAAATGTGAGGGTAAATGAGATAATGTAAATCTTTATTTCAGTCCCTGATACTTAGTAAGCATTAAAAAAAACTATCATTGCCATTATTATAGTACTTATTCCTATGCTTCAGGCAAACAAGCTACTGGTAACCCAGAGGTCCTTCTCCATTCTCTTCTTGTCAAGAAAATGTTCCTTCTGGGCCCTCTATCAAAATCTACTGCTCCTTGTAGGCTTAGCACAAGTGCCCTCCCTTGGAGGCCTTCCCAGACCATATGAGGCCAAGAGCAAGTGCCACTGTTTCTTCCCTACGCACGGCTATCTCTCTCCCACTTGACAATTATCACGTTTTTGCATGAAATTACTGCTTTAAAAGCGCTGTTTGCTTTGTTTTTCTTAAAGACATTTATATAATGGGCAATTATTTTCTCTTTGAGTGTGTTTTTAATGCCCTTTCCCAACACCAATTGCCACCTTCCAGGCTGTCTGCCTCGTGAGAACTGGGAGCATCATCTCTGTGTTCACCATGGTCTGACTGGTATCCTGAGGGGTGATAATTACATCAGGCACTCGAAAAATTTTGGATGAATAAACATTGAATTTTTTTTTTTTTTAGTCTCAGAGATGCTTCTTTCTCTCTCTTTTTCTTTTAAGATATGGGATACAATTCAGGATTATGCATACAAGTGGTCATCATACAGGTAAAGTTTGGACCTCACTTTGATCCCCACTTTGCCTGGTTTGAGATCAGACACCCTTACTGATGTTGAGTCCCCCTTGCCACCCCCACCCCAGTAGTATTACACTACTGCCAATCCCTTTCTTTCTTTCTTTTTTCTTTCTTTTTTTTTTTCCAATCCCTTTCTTAAAGTATTATGGCAATTGTTCAGGGTCTGCTTATGAGTGAGAACATGTGGTACTCTGTTCTTTGTTTCTGTGGTAGATCACTGAGTATGATAGACTCTAAATCCATCTAAGTTACTGCGAAGTCCATATGTTTGTCCTTCTTTATGACTGCATAATATTCCATTGTGTGTATGTACCAGATTTTTTTTATCCAGTCAAGCTTTGATGGGCAACGTGGTTGGTTCCATGTTCTTGCTATTATTAATAGAGCTGCAACAGACATGCGTGTGCGGGTATCTTTTTCGTAGAATGATTTGTGTTCCTCCGGGTATATTCCCAATAGAAGAATTGCTGGGTCATATAGAAGGTCAATTTCTAGTTCTTTCAGAAACCGCCACACTGTCTTCCAAAGAGGTTTCATTAGCTTGCATTCCCGCCAGCAGTGTGGAAGCGTTTCTTTTTCTCTGCATCCTTGCCAGCATCTGTTGTTGTTTGTTTTTATTAATGATGGCCATTCTTACTGGGGTTAGGTGGTATCTCAATGTGGTTTTGAATTGCATTTCTCTGATGAAGAGTGAGGCTGAGCACTTTTTCATGTGTCTGTTGGCTGCTTGTATATCTTCTTTTGAGAAGTGTCTATTCATGTCTTTTGCCTACTTTTTAATGGAGCTGTTTGATTTTTTTCCTTTCGGCACATTTGAGTTCCTTGTAGATCCTGGATGTTAGGCCTTTGTCAGATATACAGTTGACAAATATTTTTTTCCCATTCTGTGGACTGTTTCCCTGCTATCTTGATGGTTTCTTTGGCTTTGCAGAAGTTTGTCAGTTTCATGAGGTCCCACTTGTCTATCTTATCTCTTATGGCATGGGCACTTGGGATTTTGATCAGGAATTGGTTGCCAGTTCTGATTTCCATAAGGGTGTCTCCTGCGTTTTCTAAGGTTCTTATCATTTGAGGTTTTACGTTTAGGTCTTTGATCCATTTAGATTTAAAGCAATAAGTTGCCGGTGTGACCATTTCATGTGCCCCACGAGATTATGTATCACAGTTTAATTAGCAGCTATTTTTTTTCCTTAGTGGTAAACAAAATGGTGGTACAACTTATAACTGATGACAGATTGCATTAGATGAAAGACTGTATTGTTGTTATTGTTATTATTATTATTACCCTGTAGCTGATGTGGAGTCATTAAGGACCAAAACAACATTGTCAGTTTTGTGTCTTAAGAAGATGATATCATCTTTCCTCTTCTGTGACATGAAGAGATTAGATTAGGTTCTGGGAAGCACCTTTCTCCTCTAAGAGTCTCTGTGTCTGTGAAATCCCAGTGCCGGGTGCATCTAGCTGGAGCCTTCTCCTTCCAGCTCCCGCAGAGCACTTTTGAGGTTTGTGTCTTTGTTGAGACCTGCTGACTTCCTCCATGGATGTGATTGTCAGACACCTATTACCGCTAATGGCAAGGCAGGGGGCTGGCTTATCTACTGGGGGCAACCTCTGCAGGTCAAACAATTTGCTGATGGAGTAACAGGCATTGATCTGCAGTTCCTTGAAAGCTAATGCTTGAAGGAAAAGAAAGGAAAAGAAAAGAAAGTGAAGGCTGTCCCTGGACGAATGCTGCTAAACATGTGGCTCCATTGGAAGAACCATTAGCAGATGAATATACTCCAGTTAAAGCCAGGAATAAGGACTAAATGGATTTCATTAGGGAGGGACCCGAGGAAGTCACATTAACCTCATCGACCCCGGGAACTTGAGGGAGCTACAGCCCATCTGGACAGGCAGCCTCTTAACTCCAGAGGGGTCACGGTGGATAAAGATTACGGTCAGCTCAGATTCTGCCACATCCTTGCTAAGTGACCCTGGCCCAGTTTCTCAATCCCTCTGGGATTCAGTTTCCCCATTTAGTCAATGAGATCAATGACACATAATTTACAAGGGCTGCTGGGAGGATAAAATTGAGTAACAAATTAAGTCTACCTAGCAACTTGACTACTGGATAGTCTATACATATTCATTCTCTTCTGCGTCTTTCATTTTCTGTCAAGATTCATTTTCTTTCCATTTCTCTGCCTAGAATCAGACTAGATTTGAAACGGAAAAACCAGGAATTTATTAAGAACTCCATATCAATAATCAGGTGATGAACATGGGCAAAAGTCTTAAGCAGGTACTTTACCAGGAAAATGATATCCACATGAAAGACCAACATATAAAAAGATGCTCAAAGTCAGAAATAATGAGATACTTCTGCACACCACCAGAATGGCTTAAATTGCAAAGGGGGACAATATCAAGTGTCAATGAGTGGAGTCAATGGGACTCTCCTACTTTGCTGGTGGGAGTTTAAAATGGCACAAATACTCTGAAAAATGGCTTGGCAGTTTCTCAGAGTGGAACAAACATTTACCACATGACAGCAAATCCAATTCAAAAATTATGATCACATCTTCCCCTTTTGTGGTACAGTTGAAGATTCGTGGAGTGATGGATTGACATGTAGTTTATGGTTATTAAAATTGATCACTGCACATTTCTGCTCTTAAAAATTATGTGTCCCATAGAATAAACTCCAAAAAGGGGGACGGTGTACAAAGGTCTCCCAGCATCTAAACTCTCCATCACCCCATCACATCTTCCTGCCATGTGCCTTTTTCTCTAGCTATATGGAAGTGCAGATCATTTCCCCCCAAAGTTCTTCTTTCTTAAGCATCGACATGTCTGCACACTATTTTACCTGACTACATCTTCTCTTCTATGTGACTTCCAGCTCGGCCCTTTTTGACCTAAGCCCAGTGAACTGCCAATCATTCTTTAAAGCCCATATCAAATGCCACATCTTCTGGGGAGCCTTTCCAGACCCTCCCAGGCAGCGGTAGTTATTTCCCAGTCTGTGCTTTCATAGACCTTTGTTGTGGCGCCACACCATCGTCACTTGTTTAAATGTCTCCACCCCTAGGTGTCTATATGGTGTTTGCCTCAACAGAAATCCTATCGTAGCAGTCCTCTGAACTCACTTTTTCTGTGTACTTCACAGCAAAAGCCAGACTTCTTCCCCTAGCATATATAGCTCTGTGGTATCTAGCCCTTTTCTCTGACTTCATCTCATTCCATTTTCCTTTGCTCAAGGGCTCCGAACACTCTCACCTTCTTCTTTTTCCTTGTAGACATCCAACTCCTTCTTTTGCAGATGCTCTTATATCTAGCTTCCCCTCATGGAATTGGGTAAGATGCTCATTGCAGCTCTTGGCAAGGTTTGCACCTTCTCAACCTTTGAGTCTCAGCTTACACATGTTCTTGTTCAAGCGCTTTCCTTGGTTACATAATACAAACAACCTCCATATGGATTCTGCTACTCTTCCACAGTTCTCCATATTTTTAATAGCCTCAGCCACAATCTATCTATAGGCTTTACTTGTTTAAGAGCTGCTCTACCTTCTTGACCATAAATTCCACGAAGGCAGCATCCATGCCTGTTTTGTCCCCTGATATATCCTAGAATGCAGCACAGTGCCTGGCATGACAAAGGATAGATTGCAGGGCCCACTAGATGAATGAGTGAATGGTTAAATTGATGATTTATGGCTGGGTGGGGTGGTTCATGCCTGTAATTCAAGCACTTTGCGAGGTGGAGGCGAGAGAATTGACTGAGCCTGGGAGTTTGAGACTAGCCTGGGCAGCTCGGTGAGACCTCGGCTCTACAATAAATGAAAATTTTAGTGCCTGTGGTTCCAGCGACTCAGGAGGCCGAGGTGGAAGGATCGCCTGAGTCCAGCCGGTTGAGGCTGTGGTAGCCGTGATCAAGCTGCTGCATTTTAGCCTGGGTGACAGAGTGAGACTCTGACCAAAAAACAAAAACAAAAACAAAAAATTATGATTTATCTCAATTTAAAGACAATGGTATTGATAGTATCATTTCATCTATTGACTTACAGAATCAGAATGGTTTATGCGTAATTACAAAAAACCTTATTATATTTTCTTACATTACAATAATAATGCATGACCACTGCAACAAGTTAAACAAAACAAGAAAGATATTTTTAAAAGTTAACAATTTTCCTTACCTTTCTACGGTCCTTTTCCTTCACACTAACCAATGTTAATAGTTTTTTGCGTAGGGGTACTCTTCCAGATATTTTCCTATGCACATATATATTTCTTGCTTTGTGTGTGTGCATTTATAGATTTGCACATGCAATCTTTCTTTTTAAAATAAAAAACAGGGTGATATTTGGCACACTGCTCTGTAACTTGCTTTTTTCCACTTAATACTTTTCACTTAATAACATGTCATGGAAAATCTTCCAGTTCAATGCATATTCTTTTGACGTTTTGGCCATCATATTTCTCCAACATATTCCCTACTGGTGACTATAGAAGTTGTTTCCAGTATATTGTTATTAAAAGTATTTGTGCAATAAATGTCCTTATATAAATTTGTCCTTATAGACTGGGTTCTCTCAAAATACTGCAAATGCGGGGAGCAAAAAGCATGTGCATTATTAAACAGATGACCAGACTGTTTTCTAGAAAGGGAATTTACACTTTCCGCAATGAATGAATGCACCCATGTTCTTTTATCCTAACTAAGAATGGTTGCTCTTGTTTCTAAAAATGTCTTCCAGTATCTTACTATGTGTTGATGGGGTCTTAAAAGGAAGTCATCGTTCTTCTGGAGTTTGGAGTCCTCAGAACCTGAAGAGAACGGCCCCTCCCAACATTACAGATGGAAAACAAGCCCAAGGGGTGTGGAGACACTGGTCCCTCTGCAACTCAGTAAAATTCTCCGAGCCTTAATTAGACTTTCCACCTAGGCAAGTTCAGTCTGTTAATGGGGACATATGGACATCAACAGGAAATGCTTACGTTTGGGTATCAAGTTTAGTGTAATGCCGTGTCAGGGGAGATGTGGTATTAAATTCACACTGACTGCTCTACTTAGTAGCATAGGAGGAGGGACTTGTGAGCTATATCTCAACTGTAGGCTCATTGGAAGGTCAGATGGGAGGGTGAGGATGGAATTCTAAAAATCACAGTCGATGGAGCAAAGGCTGAATTACCCCTGTTAATGGTGATACTTCTCTTGGGGATTTTGAAGTCATCTCAGATGTTTCTTCATGCCTCAACAACCAACGATTTCCAGTGTCTTTCTTTCAAATTGGATCCTGCAGTTAACGCTTCCCTCAATTGAGCGTGGTAAAGGTAGCACCTTTGCAGAGTGTCAGGTAATTCTGAGAAAGGCTGTAGAAAAAGAAGTTCTACATTTTTGCTTTTTTCAGATTTGCCATTTAGAGCTCAGCTAGCTTATCCACAACGGTTTTGTTGGGGCAACTGGCTGGTGTGTTGGGTGGGGAAGGGACATCGCATGGCTTAAAAAAGGGTTTCTCATACTTTAGTTTTTCTGCTAACACCGTATGATTTTTGCCTTACCTCCAAATTTTTGGTGCTAATCCTTACTATTTTCCTTTAAATCAATTCACTACGAAGCCTAACCTTTTCAAAAGAATAATATATTTGAAATTCTGGCTTTGACGTTCTGAATATGTGTGTACTCAGAACACACATATGACTTCATATGCCTCCCCCCACCCAAAGAACTGAGAGAAAACAGGTATCACTCTGGAATGGTATGGAAAACCAAATAATTGATTAAGAATAAAAGCACTTTGAGGCCTACGAAGAGTAAAGGAAGTTACAGCTGAAGGAATGTCAGAATGATACAATTCATTAAAAAGAAAAATGAACATGGAAGGAAGTAGTGTGCAATAAGAAACTGTTGAGATAGGTAGGTACTAACGAACTACTTAAAGTCTACACGTGAACACACACTTATCTTTTTCTATTAAAATAAAATGATGGAAGTAAAATTTTAGACAATAATACATGAAAGGTGGGAATGGGGCAGTTCTAACAATTTGAAACATGTCATATGTCTATTTGAAAGTAAGATGGAGATGTTCAATAAATTTGGACTTTATGGAAAAAATTAAGGTAATATTAAATGCAGTAGTCTTCCCTTATACACAATTTTGCTTTTTCACAATTTAAGTTACTCATGGTATAATACAATAAGATATTTTGAGAGCAGGAATTGTGCCTTCTTTATAATAGTGTTTTTTATTTTCCTGGATATTTGTTTTGTATATAAATTACCAATGTGAAATAAAAATACGTGTCAACCAAAAAACAAAAAAAAAAAAGATATTTTGAGAGAGAGAAGACATTCATAGGTCTTTTATTGCTGTATATTGTTATAATAGTTTTGTTTTCTTTTTAGGTGTTGTTGTTCGCTTCATACTATGCCTAATGGATAAATCAAACTTTATCATAGGTATGTATGCATAGGAAAAAAATGTAGTGTATATAGGGTAATATCTGTGGTTTCAGGCATGGGGGTCTTGGAACTTATCCCTTGGCAATGAGGGAGGATGAGGTCATTATTAATGTGTGATAAATAGTTAGCATTATTAGAGGTAAGAAGGGATATTGCATATGACAGATTGATTTTTAAAACTTACTAAAAATTGAATTACCATTTGACCCAGAAATCTCACAAAGGATCGACTTAAAGGAAAATACCAAGGATCTACCCAAAGGAACATAAATCAGCATATAAAAAGATGCCTGCATTCGTATGTTCATGGCAGCACTATTCACAATAGCAAAATCATGGAACCAACCTAAGTGCTCACCAACAATTGATTGGATGAAGAAAATGTGGTATATAGACACCAAAGAATACTATGCAGCCATAAAAAAGAATGAAATCATGTTCTTTGCAGCAACACGGATGGAGCTGGAGGTCATTATCCCAAGTGAATCAAGTCAGAAACGAAAATCAAACACTGCATGTTCTCACTCATATGAGGGAGCTAAATGGCCACAAAGATGAAAATAACAGATACAGGGGCACCAATAAGGGGGGAGGCTGGGGGGTTAGGGTTCAGAAATTACCCACTGGGTACAGTGCTTACTGTCTGGGGAATGGACCACCGGAGATCCAATCCCCACCACCACACAGTGTGTCCATGTAATGAATATGCATGTGTACCTCCTGAATCCAAAATAAAAATGGGGAAAAAAAGTACTTAATTCTCTGACAATTTGCAGGGCTTTCCGAAAAAGACTCTCTTTCTTTATCCTTTGGATCCAGGCTAGTTTGTGACTTTTTTGGCCAACAGAATGTTCTGGAAGTGATGCTATGTCAGTTTTGAGCATAAGTCTTAAGAAGCTTTGTGTGATTTTGGAACCTGGACAGTGCCATGGGAGCAAGGCGGGGCTATCCTTCTGGGTGATAAGAGAACTGTTGTCATTGCCAATAGCAGTTAACCCCTGACATGTGATTGACGCCATCACAGGGCAGCCAACTTCCCACCAACCCTCCTTCTGACCAAGGCACATGAGCATGCCAGCTGAGATGAGCTGAACCTGGCCCAGATCAACAAACTGCCCGATCAACCTATAGACTTATGAGCAATAGTAAATGCTTATTCTTTCAAGCTATTACATTTTTAGTTGGCTTATTAAATAGCAACAGTTAATGGCATACTGTATACTACAGTGGAAATATCCACAAGTAAGATATAATGAACATGAACTTATGAATACTTTATAATATATAGCCTCACAACATGTAAAGCTAAAACTGTTAGAATTATAAGAAAAATTGCCATGGCTATGCTGCTAAGAAGAGATTTTAATATATTTATTTCAGAAAACTATAGATTTGAAAGCTATCAGTTTATGAGAGTGCAGAAGTTTAAAAATCTGAGAATAATCTTGAAATTATATATATTGCTTAATTACTCAAACGTACCAAAAAGAAAAAAAACAAACAAACAGCCCCAGTGCAAAGTGGCCAAAAGGTATGAATAGACATCTGAAAAGAAGACATACAAGCAGCGAACAGATACATGAAAAAGTGCTCAGTCTCACTAGTCATCAAAGAAATGCAAATTAAAACCAAACTGAGATACCTTCTAACTCCAGTCAGGACGATCATCATCAATAACTCAAAAAACAATAGATGCTGGAGAGAATGTGGG
>CAUYQG010108041.1:0-27678 GCA_963574415.1 Tarsius wallacei
AACAGTATATATATTTTTTTTTTTTTTTTTTGAGTTGGAGTCTCACTCTGTCGTCCAGACTGGAGTGCAGTGGCCGCTCCCGGCCACTGCAGCCTCGACCTGCTGGGCTCCGGCGATCCTTCCACCTCAGCCTTCCAAGTAGCTGGAACTACAGGCATGCGCTACCATGCCCGGCTAATTTTTTTTTGATTTATTGTAGAGATGAGGTCTCGCCTGCCCAGGCGGGTCTCGAACCCACGGGCTCAGGCAATCCACTCACCTCAGCCTCCCAAAGGCGCGGGATTACAGGCTGTATATTTTGTAATTATTATGGTTATTCTTGATTTCAATAACTTGCATGTTAGCAATTTTTCATTTTATTTTTTATTTTATTTTATTTTTTGAGTTGGAGTCTCACTCTGTCACCCAGACTGGAGTGCAGTGGCCGCTCCAGGCCACTGCAGCCTTGACCTGCTGGGCTCTGGCGATCCTTCCGCCTCAGTCTTCCAAGTAGCTGGAACTACAGGTGCACGCTACCACGCCCGGCTAATTGTTTTTTTATTTATTTATTGTAGAGATGAGGTCTTGCCAAGTTGCCCTGGTGGGTCTCGAACCCTTGGGCTTAGGCAATCCACTCACCTCAACCTCCCAAAGCTCTGGGATTACAGACTGAGCCACCAAGCCTGGCTGCAATTTCTCATTTTAAAACCAAGTGTCTTGTACATAGCAGACAAGCAACAAATACTTGTAGAGTGAATAAGTGAATTTATAATGGATAGACTACAAAAAAAGGGCCAGATTACTTGAATTATTTGAAGAGATGCAGTATTTTATTTGATGTCTGTTAAATTAGAAGCTCAGTGTCACAAATATTGTGTATTAGAAAACAATAACAAGAAAATGACAGTTTTACTTTAATGTATTCTAAGAATGAATCCTACAATTGTAAAGCAATTGGCTTTTGCTAAGTAAGTCTAAATATTCCACTAAAGGTATTAAATTGAATAATGAATTAAATTTTCTTATTTAAGGGGATGTCTTGTGCTTCTTTGAGGTTTATTCTGGCTGGATTAAGTATTTTTATTTGATTTAGAATTTTGCTTTGATATTTACATCAGATAGGAGGATATAATTCGTTTGAATGAAATTCTTGTAATATTAATTTGATTCATCCAACTAATACTGAACATTTTCTATATGCTGCTTATCTTGTTGGGAACAATGGGTTTCTTTTGAAAGTAGATTTGTTTTCTGGGTGTTTCATATTTAATTTCATTGAGAAGCCAAAAAAGTTAATGACCATCTTGAAATAAGGGTATTCTATAAATGAAGTTTGTTACAAATTTTATGAACTAAAAATTATGTTTTTGTGTAATGAGAACTGACATACTCAGAAATTTTTAGAATGCAAAGTAGTTTTATGTTTGATTAGATTTATCGGTCCCATGCCCATATCCTAAAAACACATTCCTAATTGTGGAGAATATGAAATGTGAATTCAAGGAATTTATGAGAAAGAAGCTAGTTTTAGTCAGTATGAAAATAGATTTAAACTTTTTTTTTTTTTTGAGTTGGAGTCTTACTCTGTTGCCCAGACTGGAGTGCAGTGGCCGCTCCCTGCCACCGCAGCCTCAGCCTGCTGGGCTCCTGTGCTCCTTCTGCCTCAGCCTTCCAAGCAGCTGAAACTACAGGCACGCGCTCTCACGCCCAGCTAATTTTTTGATTTATTGTAGAGATGAGGTCTCGCCAAGTTGCCCAGGTGGGTCTTGAACCCGCGGGCTCAGGCAATCCACTCACCTCAGCCTCCCAAAGCGCGGGATTATAGAATGAGCCACCGAGCCCAGCTAGATTTAAACTTTTATTAACTATTTGGAAGGACAGTGAAAGAAGAATTAAAAACAACAACAACAAACAAAGGGCTTCCAAGTAAAATATGCTTGCCTTTTGTTCTTTTTATTATTCCTTCCACTTTTTGTTCTTGATACACATTTGCACATTCATGATTTAGTTTTGTAGAAATTAGTAGTTAATACTTGTGTATGTGTTCATAATTTGAAGTAATCAAGTATATTTTGCAATATGAATTTTTTAAAAGTTTAATCATTAAACCAGGAATATAACTTATAGAAACATCATCTTTCTTATTTGTCTTTTTTGTTGAATAATATTTCTCTCAAAACTTCATTGACAATGACTTTGGTTTCACTGTTCTTATGTATATTGAATTTACAATTTTCTCTCTTATGACCAGATTGTGTTGCAAGAGACTCACACTCAGTGGGCTGTATGAATAATTTAATAGAGTTTAATAGGCATGGTAGTAATTTCTTACTCACTAAAAGGAGTAGCATTAGTAAACACTAGTGATAGCTGATAAGAACATTATATCCAAAGTGGAACCCACATTTTCAAGCCCAAAAGTCCACTTCTAAGCATGAAATCTTTCTTGAGCCATTGAAGGTATTTATCTTGGTAAATATGGAAGATACAAGACTTTTTGAATATCCATTCAAGTAAGAAATCTGATGTACAATTTGTATTATGTTTATTTGAAAGTAAATATCTCTTCCAGAACTTTTGTGTGATGTGTTTGATTTTCACCTTTACCCATTAAAAAATAAAATAAAAATAAAAACAAGTGAGGAGATAGGTGGATATCATTCTCTTATGGAAAGGATTTTCTGTAGGAATTTTTTTATTTCTTAAACTGTGGAATATATGTAATAGTTTTAAGCAGGTCCTACTGAATATCTATTTTTCTCTTAATGTGTTGTGATCAAAACACAATGTACTTGTGCTTTTGAAAGAACAAGAATTTGGTTAGCTATCAGTCTTAACACTATATGTTTTTATTAAATATTTTTATAACTCTACACTCTCATTAATTAATTTTTACTTCCAAATTAATATCCCAAGTCATGAGATGAACCATTATTTCCAAAGGGATCTTAAAATGCTATTAAGAATAACATAGGCCGGGCTCAGTGGCTCAGCCTGTAATCCCGTGCTTTGGGAGGCTGAGGTGAGTGGATTGCCTGAGCCTGCGGGTTCGAGACCCGCCTGGGCAAATTGGTGAGACCTCATCTTTACAATAAATCAAAAAAAAAAAAAATTAGCTGGGCGTGGTAGCGCGCGCCTGTAGTTCCAACTCCTTGGAAGGCTGAGGCGGGAGGATCGCTGGAGCCCAGCAGGTCAAGGCTGCAGTGCCGGGAGTGTGCCACTGCACTCCAGTCTGGGGGATAGAGTGAGACTCCAACTCAAAAAAACAAACAAAAAAAAAAGAATATCATAAAATATTGTGCCATTTAGCTGCCTCAGAGAACCATAAAATCTATGATTCTACATAAATATAAAATTGGCAAACAGCTTTTATTAGGTTTTCTTCGTGTGACACTGGCTTTTGGTTACCCTTAGCTTTTGTGATTTGGATTATAGTAACTATAAAAAAATTATGATATTCAGTGGGCTGCCTACATAGACAAAGCTACCTGTATTTCCTACCCTTGAATTCCACATTCTGAGTCCTATCCAAGTATTCTTTGGAAGATATAGATAAGGGTTGACTAACAGATGGGAATATTTTCAAATTATACTCACATTTTAAAATCATAGGTTTTTGTAAAATTGTACATCAAATTTATATCCATGCATTTCCCTTAATATTTATTGTGTACCCACTGTATGTCCTTGGCAGCATGCTTGATAGTAGTGAAAATACATTCGTGACCAAACCAGGTCTGGCCTTTATCTTCACAGAGTTTAAACTCTAGAAGGAAAGACAGATGAATGACTAACAAATATTCATTTTAATTGTAATAAGTGCTGCAAGAGAAGACAAAGTGTTACTAGTGTATCTAATAGTAGAGTCTGAACTGAAGGACCAGTGATCAAAGCAAGCATTCCCGATAAAGTGGATCTTCGGGTTGAGACTGAAAGGATTGAGCATAGGGTAAGTGAATTCAGACAAAGATAGGGACCATGCATGAAGTCCTTGAGTTATACAGGGTCTATTTACCCATCTTAAATAATTCCTGCAAACAAATCAGATGTAAAGAAAAATGTAATATTTTGCATTATTTATTATTAATTCACTCTTCTTTGTGAATATTCAATTGAATCAATCAGGTTTCAGCCAGAGAAACAGAACCAGTACAAGATATATATTGATGTATTATTGCAAGGTTTGGCTTACACAGTTATGAGGACCGGCAAGGCAAGTTCACAATTCATAGGGTAGGTCTTCAAGGATAGGCTGGACCTCTCAGGCAGCTGTTCAAAGGCAGAATTTCTCTCAACCCTGCTTTTGAGACCTTTCAACAGAAAGGTCTACTCAAATATCTAGGATAATCCTCTTGACTTAGCGTTCTGGTTGTGCATTTTAATCATACCCACAAAATACCTTTACAGGAACACCTAGATTCACACTTGATTGAAAAATGAAGAACTGTAACCTAGATAAGTTGACACGTAAAAAGAGCTGTCACACCAATACAATTTAAATTTGTCCAGCATGAACATTTAAGCAGTCTTTTTGGTAAATCTCTGCCTCTCATCTAGATAAAAATGTACTCCTCAGACAATCTCATTTTCAACCCATTTTCTTCTCTGTGATAGTGTCCTGGTGTCAGAGGGTGAGTGTTCTGGTAAGGTTGTGTTTGTGAGGGAGAGTGTAAGGCTCTCTTTTGCATTGGCTCTTGTGGACTCCAGGTTCCTGTCCCAGATCTGCATGATTGATTCAATTGAATATTCACATATTCAATTGAATACATGTCCTTCTGTCTTGTACTCTGGTCCTGGCCAGTTGCCAATCCCCTCTCAATAGTCAGTATTGTTTACTTTTGGACCTCTTCTTTATCCTGTATTTGGCCTGGGAGTTTCCATAGTCTCTTACTCATAGTCAGGACTCTATGGTAAATTTGCTGGCTCTCAAGGCATCATCTACTTCTTGGAGTGCTAGCTTTAAGGCTACTCCCTGCCTGAGAGGGCTGTTCTGCTTTGATATTGCAGCTAAGCTGCTTAGCTCTACAAAGGGTTGTCTGCAAGATGGCATACTCCAATGGCCTCTTCTAGGCTGATAGGCTGTTCTCAGTGCACCCCCCAGCATAGCTGACAAGCATATCTTATGTTGGTTTTTAATTTTTTTTTTCCTTTCTGCATCTCCCACGGTTAGAAAGGAGTGGGCTTTCTTTACTTTTTACATAATTCATCCTCTGTGGTCAGCAAGCCTACTGCATTAATGGCTTTTGAAATGCATAGTTTAAATATCAATCATGTTGTTCTTTACCATGCATGTATGGAGGAGAAAAGCCCACTCCTCCACCCTCTTGCTGATAAATTGTTTTTTAGGCAAAATTAAGATGGGGTAGGGTGAGGGGGAAGTACATTCTTTAAGCTTTGCTTAGAGCCCCAGAATTTAAATGTCAACTCTAGATATAAGTGATATTTAGATTTTAAAAGTTTCTTACACTCATAAAAACTCCTAAACCAGCACAAAAGAAGTGTTTCACCAGTGTTGCAGATGGAGTTCTGATTTATAATTTCTTAACCATCTCCACATTTCACCAAAGGCATTTTCAGCATGAGTTATTGAAGAGAGGGTTTCAGTTTATGGCCAAGAAGTGAGTTCATTTAATCAACAAATATTTATTGATATAGCTAGGCACAGCCTGAGATGTGAAATTTGAGTCTTAGTTTATAATTGGCTAATTAGCCATTACAGAGATTTATTCATTAAAAATATAATTTAGATAGATTAAAAAATAGAATTTCATGCATGTTGTGACCTAATGGCTGAGCCAGTTCCATCAATTTGCTTAGTAAGGCCCTATGCTTGGTTTCATGCTCTGCTATTGCTACCATAAAATTCTTAATTTTTGAACAAGACTCCCCATATGTATTCATTTTGTGCTGAGCCCAGCAAATTATGTAGCTGGTCCTGAACAGAAGGACTTGCCTTCTAACACTTGATTCACCTACGGACTCTTAGGCAAGTTACTTAACTACTCTAAACCTCATTGCCTCATCTGTAAAATGGGAACGTACTAGTGCCTGCATAGAATTGCTGAGAAGATAAAGTGAGATATGTAAATGGAGTAATTAGTGCATTGCTTCCCAATTAGCAAGCATGCAGTAAACACTGGCAGCTGCTACTGCTGTTACTACTACATAAATGAATGTGTTTTGGAGCCAAACTATTTTTTAGTTCTGAACAACCTACTAAAGTGGCAAATAAATTTCACTCTTCTAAAACAAAAACAATATAAAGTCATTTAAAAAATTCAAAGTATTTTCCTAAGACTGCCAGCCTTTTTATTTTACTAGTCACTGGTTACTTCTCTTACAGTAAATAGCCAGATTTTCTTTTTTCCTCCACAAATTATTTAAATTTGGAATCATTTTTCTTTTTACAACTTTAGATTCCTAAATAGTATAATTTTCTAAAGGAGAAAGGGCAGGCTCTGATGTTATGCCTCTTTAGCACTGGCTTGCTATTAGGAGTTTGACAATTTAGCTTCTATTTGAAGACATTAATATTTAATATAGATTTATAAATAAATGAATTACACATAAATTCCAATAAATAAAATAGGATGGGCTGATGGACAAATGGAAATGGTAGCGTAGGAGGAAACAATAGATATAATGTAGAAATGCTATATTTTAAAATGTGTATCTTACCTTATTTGAGAAAGGATTGGAGGCAGACATTTCACCTATTCAGCATCACCAGGAGAATGGATTAATGAGCTTTTTTCATAACTGAATCTTAAGCATTTATACTTGTAATGTTTACTTCAATGTATTTTTATGGGAATTATTGTTTCTATGGAAATCTTAGACATTGTAGCTATTTGAGTCAGAAAATAGAATGTTTAAAGCATTTTTTGCCTTTCATTACTGACTTAAGGTCATCTGAATATCATGTTTTCTCTTTGGGAATTTCATGGATCATAGGAATTCCCTACTTCTTTTAAAGGAATTTCCCCAGTTCCCTGCAAAATGCTAGTGGGTGCTTTATGTGTTTGATTTGTTGTCACAACCTCAGCTTTCTAAGGACCCTCTCATTTGTAGGTAAACGGTTTATTTTGCTTACCCATTTTTCAGCATTTAAAAAATATATTTGATTCCTGTCAGTGTCTTTGTGTGGTTAGAATTAATAGATCTGTAAACACTCAGGAGCAGTATCTCAGCCATTCTATACCATATGGTGCCCTAAGCAGTAGAGAAATCTAGTCCCAGAGAGATCACAAGGAAACAGAAGGACACAGACGAAAGGGAAGAGATGAGAGTGTGCCCAGATTCCTGAAGGCTTTCTGGCTTCAGTTTCTAGGGCCTTTAAGATTCTTTAAGTATCTCATTATCCTTTGAGATTCTTTAAGAATCTCATTATCTCTTAAGTAACTCCAAAACTTATAGTATATATATAGTTTAA
This sequence comes from Tarsius wallacei, assembly GCA_963574415.1. Classification (NCBI taxonomy): domain Eukaryota; kingdom Metazoa; phylum Chordata; class Mammalia; order Primates; family Tarsiidae; genus Tarsius; species Tarsius wallacei. Next base: position 7,412 of record CAUYQG010108041.1, read on the forward strand.
ATTTGTATTTTTACTTGTGAACAAAAGAATCTTAAATATGACTGTGTCTATAATAGGCATCTGAGCAATTACTATTCAATGTAAACTCATTTTGAATTTTCAGTTCACTAACTCTGGATCTTTTTCTTTTTTTAACTCAAATTCACAACTTTCTATTTAGCTCTATTAAATTGCAATATTACTGAGGTGATATGTTTGAATATCATCATAGTCTAAGCAAGAGACGATGGAGGCCTCTATTGGGGCACTAACAGAGATTATCAGGGAATTATATGAAGGACAGAATGACATTAAGAGGAGGTTTGTAAAACTCAGTATTGACTGAATGTGATGAGATAGATGAGAGGTTGAGTTCTTAGGAGAACTTACAAATGAATGAGTAGTATTTGGTGTCCTTTGCTGAAATAAAACATGTAGAAAGTGGTGAAAGGGAAAATGCATTCCCTTCTTGTTACATTGAGTTTGCTTCACTTGCAGGAAGAAAATATGAGATCTGGAACTCAAAAGAAGAAAGGCCCAGAGTATTGATAAAAAGTCTAAGAGCTATTCCAGTATGGTGAAAGAGCCTGTTCAGAAAGGTGTGTAGCATGATAAGAGAACACCAGAGAAGAGACACTGAGAAAAACCAATCAGTAGAACAAGAGGATGAACTGATGAGCAAATCAAGAAACATCAGCTTAAGAGAGATAGAGAGAAATAGGAAGAGACAGTGTCAGAAAAGACGATGAAGAAATGCTTTTGATAAGGAAGAGTGGTCAACAGTGTCAACTGACCCAGAAAAGTCAATTTGGATCAGGAGTGATATATGCCTACTATCTTTGATGACTCAAAGTCAATTACTGACTTTAAATAAAGAATTTCCAGTGGATTGGTGGGTGGAGAGGAAGGTTAATTTACCGTGGGTCTAGAAGTAATGAGCAATGTGGTGAACATCATATATTTGCCCTTCAAACGCTGAATTGAGTGAGGATAGAAGAAGAGTATTAATTGATATGAGGATGTACGGGTGAAGGGAAGCTTTTTAACAATGGAGATCACATGCTATTTGTACTAAGGAGGAAGAAGGTTAGAAAGGTACAGGGGAGGCTGGGCACGGTGGCTCAAGCCTGTAATTCCAGCACTTTGGGAGGCCGAGGCGAGAGGATTGCTTGAGCCGCGGGTTTGAGACCAGTCTGGGCAACATGGTGAGACCTCTCTCTACAACATATCAAAAAAATTAGCCGGGCATGATAGCATGCTCCTGTAGTTCCGGCTACTTGGAAGGCTGAGGCGGAAGGATCGCCAGAGCCCAGCAGGTTGGCACTGGGATGAGATGGCCATGAGTGTGCCACTGCACTCCAGCCTGGGTGACGGAGTGAGACTAACTCAAAAAGAAAAAAAAAAAAAAAAAAGGTACAGGTGAAAGGAAGGGGAATTGGCTGATGGAGGAACAGAGGAAATAATAGGATTCAGAGTTCTAGTATCTAGTTAGTGTTTAGCTTATAAAATTTCGGGACAGATATTTTTAGATCAGTGGGGAGAGATGTGGGTAGAGACGCAGGGCTGTAGGGACTGAGGATAGAGATGTACTTTCCCAACCCAATGCTGATATGTCCTTCCTTGAGGAAAGAGTACCTATTAGGGTAACACTGTATGCTTCTTTCCACCTTCTCACCCATTGCTCCCCTAAAGGAAGAGGGAGGCATCATTTAATTAATTTGTGAATTTGAAGAAAAAAACAGCAGACTGTTCATATAGCCTATACTTTCTCTTTCCTTCCTGCGTTCCTCTATTTCTCCATTACTGTTGTGACTGGGTTACTAAGACTGCCTAGCTTTGGTTTTTAATATCATTCAAGCCACAGTCTCCAATGTTAGCCTCAACAATAAGAAAGGCCATATTTTGGACTTCACTGACTCATTCTTTTGCCTTATTTCTCAGTTGACCAGGAATTCAAACGGAAAAGAAGAATGCCCTCTTCTTGGTGCCCCTTGTTGATTTTCAGAAAATTTTCTTATAAAATATAAGAAATAAAGTTGAAAGTCTTGTTAAGAAAAACATTCAATTCAGTAAAGACGGCTTGGATGTCTGTCTAGTAAAAGGCAGGCACGTAAGTTATTTATGAGGGTGATGTTAAATATATCAAACCTATGAATTGTAGTTCTGTCCTAGGAAATCTTTAACATCTTTTTGTGTCCTGTGAGTTCATGGTAAAAAAACACCAAACCATAAGGACAATAGTCAGTAGATATTTTCAGTAAGGTAAAGTCTTATTTTATTACCAAAATGGCTATTTTCAAATTTAATTAAAACAAGATTCCCACCTGGTTGAAACATCTGCATGTGAGTGACATTTGCAGTTTGAGAGGAGGTAAGAACAGCGTAGCATGTTAAATGATCAACTCTTTTTCTCAATAAGTTTCTGACACAAAGTATGCTGTGAAACTGATTTTTCCTATTTTTGCTGGTATAATTTCTAACGCAAGAGTCACAAATCTGAAGTATATAGTTTGATGAGTTTTGATAAAACTATAAACCCAGGTAACTAACACCCAAGTAAGGATTGCTATATTTTTGATTTATACCAGTCTCTCCCTGAGGCAATGACTACTCTGATTTCCATCTTTGTATAATATTATTATTTGATTTTTTAAACATTAGCAGGCAACCCCCTCGGGTTCCCTTCCACTGTGGGAGCTTTTCTATCCTCTCAATAAATCCTGCTTTCCAAAAAAAAATTAGAAATTGTATATACTTATGGTATATAACTTGATGTTTTAGTCAAACTTGTTATATAGCTTAATGGTTTGGTCAAGCTATTTAACATATGCATCACCTCACATGCTAAGATTTTTTTGTGATAAGAACACTTAAAATCAGCTCTCTTAGCAATTTCCAAGTATACAATGTCATAACTATAGTCACTGTGGTGTATAATAGATCTCTTGAACTTATTCCTCCTGTCTAACTGAAATTTTGTGTCCTTTGACCACAAGCTCCCTGTCTTCCCAATCCACAGCCCCATCATTTTACTCTGTTTCTGTGAGCTTGACCTTCTTAGACTCTAGGTATAAGTGAGATCACGTAGCCTTTACCTTTCTGTAACTGGTTTATTTCACTTAACATAATGTCCTCCAGCCTCATTCATGTTGTTACAAGTGACAGAAATTCTTGATTTTTAAAGGCTAAATTGTATTCCATTGTGTATATGTACTACAGTTTGTTTATCCATTCATCCATTGATGGACCCATAGTTTGATTCTGTTTCTTGATGATTATGACTGAAACTGCAGTGAACATGGGAGGGCAGATATCTCTCCCACACACTGATTTCCTTTTGTTTGCATATATAACCAGTAATGGGATTGTTGAATCATCTGGTAGTTCTATTGTTGATTTTGTTTTAGGAACCTTCATGCTGTTTTCCGTAGAGGCTAAACTAATTTACACTTCCATTAGCGTGTTCAAGTGTTCTCTTTTCTCCACATTTTTGCAAATATTTATCTTTCATCTTTTTTTTTATAATAAGGATTCTAACAAGTATGAGGTGATTCCTCATTGTGGCTTTAATTTACAATTCCCTAATGATTAGTGATTCTGTATTTTTAAAAAAATATCTGTTGACTGTACATCTATTTTTGGAAACTTACTTCTCAGGTCTTTGCTTATTTTTTAACTGAGTCATTTGTTTTCTACTATTGAGTTTTGCATTTTCCTATATATTTTGGATAGTAGCACTTTATCATGTATATGGTTTGCAAATATCTTATCCTATATTCAAATATTCTGTTGCTGGTTTCATTTGCTGTGCTAAAGCTTTCCATTTGATTCCATTTGCCTATATTTGCTTTTATTGTCTTGCTTTTGAGGTGATTTCCAAACAATTATTGCCAAGACCAATGACATAGAGCTTTTCCCCTGTGTTTTCTTCTAGTAGTTTTACAGTTTCTGGTCTCATATCTAAGTTGTTTAATCCATTTTAGTTGATTTTTGTATATGATAGGAGATGAGGGTCTAATTTTGTTCTTCTGCATGTAGATATTCAGTTTTCCAAGAGACATTTATTCAAGAGATTGTTTATCCCCATTGTGTATTTTGGCATCTTTGTCAAAAATTAATTGACTATAAATGCATGGATTTATTTCTGGGCTCTGCATTCTGTTCTGTTGGTCGATATGTCTGTTTTTCATGCCAGTACCATGCTGTTTTGATCACGATAGATTTGTAGTAGATTTTGAAAACAGGTGGTGTGATGCTTTTGGCTTTGGTTCTTTTGCTCAAGATTGTTTGGGTTATTTAGTGTCTTTTGTGGTTCTATATGAATTTTGGAATTATTTTTTCTATTTTTGTGAAAAATGTCATTGGAATTTTGGTAAGAATTGCACTGAATCTATAGATTGTTTTGGGTAATGTGAACATTTTAACATTATGATTTTAAATAATATTATTTTAAATGATTGTTTTATTTGGTCTTGAACTTTATAACAATGATTATACAGTAAGTGTGCTTTTATGTCTGGCTTTTTCTGCTAAGCATAATGGTTTTGAGACTCATCAATTTTCTGTGACCAAAAATTCATTCCTTTTTATTTCTTGAATATGGTACCGTTGTATGAATATGTTACAGTTGTATATTCCTTCTGCTGATGGACATTTGGGTTTGCTTCCAAGTTAGGGGATTATGAATACGGTTAGTATGAACATTTATGCATAATATTTTGGGGAGCATTTAAAAATTCTTTTTGGGTAAACTTGTAGGACTAGAATTGCTGAATCATAAGGTAACTATAATTTTAGAAGAAACTGCTTAATGATCTTTCACAAATGTTGAACAGTTTTATGCTCCTCACCAGTATATCAATATCTGAATGATCATATTGATCTGCATTTTCTCCTATGCTAGGAATTATTACTCTTTTTAATTTTAGTCATTCTAATGACTATGAAATGATAATCCTGTTGTGGATTTAACTTGCATTTTTCTAATAACTATGTTGAGTATGTTTTCATGTTTTTATTGACATTCACATATACTTTTTTCTGAAGAATGTGTGTCTGTCCAAGTCTCTTGCCCATTTAAAACTTTTATTATGTTTATTACTTATTAGCATTTAGATAATCTAGATACAAGTTTATGATTTATGTATTGCGAATATTTTCTCATCTTTTGGTTTGCCTTTTCATTTTCTGAGTGGCTTCTTTTGATGAGCAGAAGGATTAAATTTAAAGAAGTCAGATTTATTATAATTTTTATGACTATTTCTCTTTCTGTCCTAGGAAGTCTTTGCATAATTAGTCACAAAGATATTTTCCCATTTTTTCTTCAGTGAGCTTTATACTTGGCCTTTAAAGTTAGGTCTGTAATCCACCCTAAATTGATTTTTGCATGTAATCTGAAGTATAAATCAAGGCTCAGTTTTTTCCATACAGATATACATTTAATCTAGCAAAATATTTTGAAAAGACTTTACTTTCCCCATTGAATTTTCTATTTCTGACACCTTTGTCAAGAATGATTTGGGTCATTTATGAACTCTCTAATGTGTTCCATCAATCTATTAATCTGTCCTTATATCAGTACCACATTGCCATAATTATTATTGCTTTATAGTTAAATCTTAAAGTTAGGTAATTTTAATGCCTTACTTTCTTTCTTGTCAAGATTTGAAGCTGAAATTTTTAATGAATTACTTTGTACTTACATGGAACCTACTATTCTTCCTATGTTTTCATTGAAAATGGCTATTTTTATGAATGGGTTATTGAAAAAATCAAACCCATAAATATGCATAGATCTTTTAACTCTGCTTTCTATAAGCAGGGTGTGACATGCCATGAAATATGCGAAAAGTCTTAGAGCAATTTTTTTGTGCAGAGAAGCACGTTTCCTGACATGTGCGCCATCTGCTGATCAACATTTCCAATGGCACTGCATCATGGTGAAGAACTAACTTCCTTTTCTCTTTGTTCATTCACTGTATTCAATGGTAGATTCTCCAGCCCGGTCTTTAGCACACTCCTAACATACACACACATGTGTGCACATACACACACACTTTCATACACATACACCATTTTTTCTATATCTCATTTATATCTTTGCTTCCTATCCACTTTTATCCTTCATACCTAATTATCAGTTTTACCATTTTTCCCTTCTCAAGAGTTTTTTGAAATGAATGGCCCTGAAGATTTCGGATTTCCACTCAGTATGCTTCAGGGAACTGTGAGAATGGCTGTTTGTCAGGTCGTTGCCAATCCATTTCAAATTTCATTACAGATAATTAGTTTCAGTGTTTATTAAACTACTCTATGCAGTGCCTAAACCTAATGGGGTCCATTAACAACTTTTGCAGTTGTTTTATACATAATAATTTATAAACAGAAGAATTTAAACACATCAAGTCACACTTTACCTCACTATACTGTTGCTATTTAGGGTACTTAAGAATCTTGACAAAACTTTGAAAATGTTTGCTGTAGGCTCAGAATTTCTTAGCCCACATAGTATTAATAGTATCTTTTTTAGCATTGTCAACTAAACAAGTTTCTAGATTTTGGAAGTTTATGTGTAATTGGAGTGGGATTGATTGATTTAGCTGTCTTAGGTAGAATTCCTCTTTCTTCATCATGTCTGATTTTCAACTGTCCTGATATATGAGTAGCCAAAGCCTGGCTTTAGTGATTATTAAGGGATTTTTTTTATATTAAAATCAGAGACCCTGTTCTAAAGTTGGTTTTATAGTTTAACTCTTTTATTAATTCATTAATTCATTCATTATTTAAATTTTGAGTCAGAGTCTTACTCTGTTGCCCAGGCTAGAGTACAGTGGCACAGTCAGACTACCTCAGCCTTGACCTGTTGGGCTAAGGTGATACTTCCACCTCAACCTTCCAAGTAGCTGGAACTACAGGCGTGAGTCACCACACTGGCTAATTTTTTTGATTTATTATAGAGATGAGGTCTTACCAAGTTTCCCAAGCTGATCTCGAAACCCTGGACTCAGGCAATCTTCTTGCCTCTGCCTCCCAAAGTACTGGGATTATAGGCCTGAGCCACCCCACCCAGCCATTGAGTCTTTTAAAAAATATTTTTTCTGTCATTCATATATATATATATATATATATATATATGAATATATGTCTGTAAAATATATATATACATATATATAAAACATGTTTATATATAATATTTCAATGATCAGACTTTGATTTGTAAGGATATTTTATGTCTCAAAATTAATGATGTATCTATGACACACAGCATTTGTAAGTGTTGAATACTTTGCATACGTTATTTCATTTTATTATTATCTCCATCTATAGATGAGGACACTGAGCTTAGATGGCTGGTGTAACTTACTCAGATTGTAAATAAATGGTGAGTGAAGACAGGATTTTACTTAAGTCCATCCAATGTTATAGTACAAGATCTTCGTACACACTACTGCCTATTTCTCTATTTCAGATATTTACTCTCTTAAAATAGCTTCCCATATAAAGCTTGGAGGAAGCTTTCAATTAATAGCTTTTCTTTTCTGACTAAGATTTATGCTGTAATATGCAAACATTGAGTTGAAGGAAGTTAAAAACAAACAAACAAATAAACAACTAAAAACAAACCTAAACAAATGTGCCTGTCCATGACTCAATGCTGCCTCTCGGTGGGGCCTTTTTCCATAACAATCTTGACATCTTCAATATCTCATTAGCCTCTATGCATCTTATATTAACTAAATCTGTAATTCTCTGCAAGTATTAGCATATGCACATTTCTGCTTGGCTACAAAATTCTAACATTATCTAATGTCTTATCCCTGGTCAATCCAGCTTTCTACTTCTTTCATACTACCAGGCTGGAAATGTAAGTAGCTGATATACAGTGTTCTCTCTTCTTGTATGACAGATAATCACAAAACAGAAAGTGGCCTGACACATTGTTTTGCCTTAGATTTGATACTTGATTTTTATTGGGGTATTCTTTCATTATTTGGACACATTATGTGTTCACATGTAGGAATGCTTGTGTGTGTGTGTGTGTGTGTGTGTGTGTGTGTGTGTGTGTGTGTACATAAGGGAAAGTCATATTAGAGCCCATATTTATCGGTAGGTCCTTAAGTGTACATTTTATCCTTCCACTTTTAGGTCTATCTCAAATTCATTTCTGAGAATCCAACATCTAAAAACACCCCAAACACCTAAATCTGTAGATCATTCAGAGTTTGGCAATGAACCCAGGAAATGCCCGGACATAACGCAAAAAACTTAATTAACCATGTTTTTATCTGCCAGAATTTTAAATGGATTATTGAATTGTTCAATAACAGACCAAATTTCTGCAAAAAAAAAAAAGGCGGCATATGAAAGCATCATAGTATAGTAAAGAGAAAAAAAGGGAAGAAAATTAAAATATTGGCCTAAATTCTTAAGTAAGAAGAACTGAGGTAGTTTCCATATGCTATCTCTACCAAAGAAATGGTAATGCCTTTCTTGAATATAAGCCACTTGAGGATTAGGGTAGAACCTTACATTGTCTAATTGCTTAAAAGCAAATTTTAAATAAATCAACCTTTTGACAGAATAGTCCTTCAAAGTGTTTTTACAATTTAATCTGTCTCTTAATTTTTCATACTGTCTTCATAAAGATAAAATTTTCAGCATTTTGTGCATATTAATTTTATACAAAACTGTTCTATCACACTTTTAACAATATTCAGTGGAATATAAATATCATAGCTAATTAAAACACACAGACATCCTTTTAAATAGTATATGTACAAGCTCAATTTTAACAGATGGAAATTGCAAATTATTCTGTTTCCTTTTCCTTCCTGAGTTTTTCATTTCAGTCCACTTCTCCCACATTATTATCAGTACACAAAAGTTAAAAAAATTAATATATTTACAATTTTTGTTATTGCTAACATTTATTTGACACATACCTCTTAATGAGATGAAGAGATGGCTCAGATGGTGTTTGAGGAGAAGGACACAGACACCTCAAGGATTCTATGCCTGACCCCCTGGATAAGTTTAGACCTGCTTATTGTATGCACTTATTGTACCCTAAGCTACATTTTCTTAATATTTTAATTACTTTTTTATTGTCTGCTTCCTCACTAGACTATAGGCACCATGAGGATAGGGATAAGGACTTTGTTGTCTTGTTCACTGCTTCATCTCCAAGGACTAGTCCATAGACAGAATAATAGTAGATGCACAATGAATATTTGTTCACTTGATTGGCTGAGGAATCTGTAAGTGAAGGGTACAGGGTAGAGCTATGGAAATATGACTAGGAGAGTGGAGTAGCACAAAAACCAGTCAAGTAAAGTGCATTCTTTAAAATAAATAATTTAGGCCAGGATCAGTGGCTCAGCCTGTAATCCCAGCACTTTAGGAGGCCGAGGCAAGTGCTGAGCTTGCAGGTTCAAGACCAGCCCAGGCAACTTGGAAAGACCTTGTCTCTACAAAAAAAAAAATAATAATAACCAGGTGTGGTAGCGCACTCCTATAGCTCCAGCTACTTGGAAAGCTAAGGTGGAAGGAAAGCCAGAGTCTAGCAGGTTGACTCTGGGTTGGCCGTGAGCAAGCCACTGCACTCCAGCCTCTGTGACGGAGTGAGACTCCGACCAAAAAAAGAACTAGAGTCTATAATACTGAGTGACCTCTCACAGAAACAAAAAACTGAGTATCACATGTTCTCACTCATATAGTAGGCCTTGATCACCCAACGTATTACCACAAGAAAATGACTGACAGTGATGGGAAACTATGGGGGGGGGGGAGGGATAGGGGAAGGGATTAATGGTAGTAAATACCTGTCTGGGGATGGGGGGACACTTCTTATCAACAAGGGTGCCAGAATGAGACATATTTGTGTACCTAACCCTTAACTGTACTTCACAATATCACAAAAAATATTGAATAAAAAAATACATCAAATATAAAAAGAAAAAAAAAACCCCAAAAAACGAAAAACAAAGAAATAATTTATTAGAGTTGCATTTGGTGATGGGCATGTTATTTGTGACTTTGGAGAATAAAGTATCAATAGAATAGAATTCTTGGGAGTTAGATTATAGAGTATCTTAAAGACTAATGGACAATAAAAAGGAGAGGCAGCAAAAAGAGAAATTCAATGGTTTAGGGATGTATGGGTGTAAAGAAAGGGAAGGCTAGGGTTAGGTGCTTTGAAAAGTGTGCTACATGATCAATAAGGAGTAAATGAAAGGATTGCTAAGAAGCCAGCTGAAATTGGAAACCCTTAATTATCAGGGGGCCACATTTACATGGTTTCATAAATTTCTCTGAAATGGATGAAATCAGGATAATAGGAAGTGGATGATAGGACAATTGAGGCTTTAGGGCTAGACACGCAGAAGCGTTAAGGAGGTGGTGGGGTTGAGGTAATTATTAAAGACCTTATCAATAGGAATGAATATGGAAGATCTCAATACACTTAGCAGATATTTCCAAGCATTAACAAGTCTAAAAAAGATAACATTTCCTGCTGAAACTGCTGCTTCTTTTTCAAAGCAAAATATGTTATTCTCATGTCTTGAACATCTGCTGCTAGGGAAAAAAAGTCTCAGAAAGCTCAATGTTATGTACCAGTGTTTAAGTCAAAGTAGCACTAAAATCACTGAATGAATCTAGATGAGCTCATCCAAGATATCATTTTAGAACATATCTAGTATTCTACCAATAGTTGAAGTGCAGTGAAAATTGTAACTAAAAATATCAGCCTCTTTTGATGCCATACTATCCAGTGTAAGATGTAAAACCAATACAACAGAGCTCACATTTTCTCTAAGCAGTGGCTTTTATGTTGGCTGTTTCAAGAAGGTGTGTTAAGATGTCTGTGAACTCAAAACTTTAGCAGAGTGGCAGATGGTGGTTACCTTAGCAACTGTAGCAGTGCACTATACTTAGATGTTTTTCTCTGAGAGCTGGTTGTAGAGACACTATTCTGGTGTTCAGATATAGTAAAAAGAAAAAAATAAAATAAAAAAGAGCCTAAATTTAGGTAAAGGCTTATCATAAAGGTGACATAACCAAATTACCATTACTAGAGTTTTATTTTTAGGTATTTTTATTTAAGGCAATAATTAAAATAGGGAGTAAACATTTTAAGTAATGCATATGTTTTGTACTACTAGAATATTATAAACAAATATGTTAATGTTTCTAGAAATTGCACTAGACTAGCTGTTACAAAGTCAGCAATTAATTATGGACTATTAATATTATTTGCAGCCTCTATTTCTAAGATTGGTGATCATATCAAAAATAAATATGATCACAAGTAGTTTTTTACCATGTATCATTCTGAAATGAAAGAATAATCACCAACATTAAGCTATCTTTTTCATCTCACAGGTAATGGTTCTTAAACTTTGGTGTGTAATAACATTCAGTTTTACCATGTTCACCAGGGGTCATTGATATCAGAATAATATATGGTACTTGATAAACTGCAGGTTTTCAAGTTCTTTCCTCAAACATTCTTATTCAGTGGAGCTGAATATTTTGAGTTTCAAAAGTTATTCTGATGCAGATGGTTCCTAGACAACACCTGAGAAACAAATACTCTCAACTTGATACATTGTGGGAAGTCTTGGGTCACTTTGACAAATGAGATACTCCAAAAAAGGCAGGTAAATTTAGTGGTGATTATGTGAGCTTGCAACATAAAAAAGACTTCTAAAATTTTCTAGAAAGCCCATTATTTAGAAAAGAGAATGTTTAGTTGCTATTACTTACAAATTAATTAAAATGGTATTAATGATTTAAAAGATTTTGCATGTTGTAAGCATTATTCTAATAAAAACATTTTTTTAAATTCCCGAAACTTGCATTTTTATTTGTATTTCTACTGTCAAAGGCATTCTTATCTCACCTCTGCAGTATATGGGCAATGTGGTGGGTTGAAAAGACTTGGGTTTTTCCCACCAGACATCTATGCATCCCAATCTCAGTTCTGTCATATAGTAAGATCATAGGCAAGTTACTTCATTTTCTAAAGCCTCAGTTTTCTCCTGTGTCAAAGTGAGGATTATTTTTTAACTATGACCATGAATGGTTGTGAATAATATATGTGTGTTGTCTAGAATAAAATTCACTAAAAATTGCCTCTTTTCCCTCTTCTTCATGTAAAAAAGGAACAATTACTTAGTGTTAACCATTTTCTGAGTTTATGATTCAGGAGTTCAGATTGTTAAAATTAAAACTGAAGTCTTAAACTGCACGTTTGATTGGCAATAAGTTTGTATTTAAATTTGTTTTCTTCTAATTATTTTTTGCTATTCATTATTTTCTCTACTAAATTTCAGTTCTAAACCAAGCTAAATAAAATTATCTTTATACTAATAATATAATTAATAAAAATATTCTGGTTGAAATAACATCAGAAAAATAGCACTGAATAACAATTGCCTTTACAACAGATAAGAAACAAGCAACATTTCAGGAAGATAAGGTAAGATCTATCCACTGCTCTGTTTTCTTAGCACCTGCAACATTGCTTGGTACACAATTGGAGCTACAGTCAATCAAGCCTTGGTAAATGAAAACTTAAATTAAATTGAAGCTTCGGTTTAATACAGTTGGCTACTGACATACACGTACTAAAAGGAAGCAAATAATATTATCTTGATAAGGAGTATATGAAAAGTATCTTTCCATTATATCTTTTTAAAAATTCAGTAACATTTACAATAGCACTTAAAATGCAATATTATAATTTTGAAGTAAAGATAAATAAAACATTAAGAGAGGAACCCAAATAATGAGAAATCATAAATTGGGGCAGCAGGTGGCCAAACTGGTCAGAATAAATTATTTGACCATTCTGAGCAAGTTCTTTTAGAGCCATTAACAACCTAATTACTGTCTTGAGTCATGGCTTCTGAATTCAATTAGTGTATGACATTCCTTTTCAAATGGCATCTTTTACTTCTGCTTGACTTATATGAAATTGTGTCATTAATAGTTTACATGTCACAATGGGGATTCTGATGACAGAACCTGGCATCACCTGTGTGGAAGGTGGAATATTGCTGTTTCACAAAAGGAGGTATCCACAAAAATTGTAAGATAGGATATTTAGGATACCATTGTGAAACTGGAATTGATTCTTCCCCCTCCAAAAGATAATCCATCTCATCATTAAAATTTTAAAAATCTTGTGATTCTATGTTTTGTTTATTTTATGTATAGTTTTAGGACATTTTTTGTTATCAAATTTTTATATCAAAGTAATAATCTGGAAAAGTTGAAATGGTAGAGAAATATACATAGTCATACACACATACAAATATATATACACGTAGTATAAATATCTGTTCTTATGCTTTTTTCTGCTCAAACAGGAGTCTTATTTCTTTAGCCATAAATCCTTGTTTATTAAGTGTTAAGTCTCAGCTTTCTGGCCATTCTTCTCTATGATAAAATATGACTTTTTTTCTTATCACCTCTTGTAAGTAATCTTTGTTATAGTTATTCAATATTATGCCTTATCTCCATAATTAAAGAATGACATTAACCTCATAGTATAGTCACATTTAGATAATAAAATTTGATATGAATTATCACATTAATGACAATGACCCTTTATGACAAATGTACTTTTTTTTCCTTATTAAACTCTAAGCTCATTTAAAGGTAGAGACCATACTTTTTCCCCTGTGGTATCATCATTCACAATGGTGTCATATGCTCATCTATGGATGCTAAATGATACTTTGTAAAGTTTCCTCTAGTGATTCTAGTGCACAACTACTAATTTGGGAAATTTCCATGCTTTTGATTGTTGTCTCAATAAACATTGGAATTTATAAACAAGAGACAAAAATGAGGATAGCTAAAAGTACTAAGTATGAAATGTATGTATACAGTGAGCATATTATTTTATCTAGGAAAATAATGATTATATTTTACTGTTACATGAGAAAGGTATAATATTTTATGTTTATGGTTTTACTAAGAATTTATTTTCAAAATACCACTATTTTGAGGAAGACATAGACCAGGACTGAAACAACTTTGGTCACAGGAACTGTTCTACTATTTAATAGCTTTATGGCATTAAGGGAGTTATTTACTTTCTAACCCTCAGTGTGTCAATCTGTGATATGGAGATGATATTACTAATCTTTATAGAATTGTGATAATGATCAAATGAACTTTATTCAGCATGGCACACTATACACTGACTCTGGCACTGAACACTATTCATATTGAATCTAGGCACTCCTTCCCATCATCAGCCAGCACCGTTGTTTAATGATGATTTTGAACTACTGCCAATGCTTAGAGCAAAGAAGTATGTTTAGATATTCAATTAAAAGTATAGTAATTATCTTTCATCAGTTCATTCAATAATTCATTTTTTGTTATTGTTGAGTACTGTTGTACAAAATAAATAATAGTGTGCAACCAACATGTATAATGTTTTTAAGAGACAAGAATATGGTTTTGTCCTTATAAAGCTTAATAGTCCATTGGGAAAGAAAGATATTCATCAAAAGAAAAATCACAGACATTGTAACTAGGATAAGGTTGTGAACTAGAAGCATATAATATTAGAAAAATAATAATGGGAAGAACTGATCCAATATGGAAGGTCAGTAGAAGCTTCCTGGAACAAGTTTTGTCTGAGGTAAAATCCAAGGACTAGGAGTTAACCAAACACATGTGGTGGGAAAAGATGGGGACTATACTTATGAGGGAAGCAGCATGTATAAAGATCCTCCAAAGGGCAGAAAGCCAGTGTCCAGAGCACAGAGAAAGAAGGAAAAAGAAGAGGTTGGCAGGACCAATTCATGCAGAATTTTGAAGTCTGACTTTTAGGTACCCACAGCTCATGAGTAACCAACCCAGCAGCCCAAATACCAGGCCATGATTCAACATTGTAGTTCTTTCTATGTACAAATTTCTGCATTTTGTAAACCAGTTTGTAATCTAGAAATCATTTGTGCCAGCATCCTTATCTAGCATTACTTTGTGAAGCTGCCATTCATGCCAACCTTGGAATTGCTTCTAGATCGAGGTTCTTTTATTGACAACCTGTTACTCATTATGGCTTCTAGTTACTTGTACAGGGCTCTGGTACATTAGATTGCACTTAGATTTTACTATTGTTTTGGTAAAATATTGGGAATGACCAAATTATTCCACCTGTTCTGACTTGAGGCAACACCTGTTTCCACTTGCCATGCCTGATTGGCCTTGGAGGTGCCAGGTTCACAGCCTTCTTGTTCTGGGAGTTCTGTTCACAAAAGTGACCCTTCGTTTTTGTGCGCAGGACTTTCTTTCTTCTCTCAAAAGTTATCATGCTCTATGACTTCTGGAACACAAATGTCAGTTCTGTGTGCCATTTTTAATGCTCTTCATATGAAAAGATGTCTGTCTCTGTTTACAATATTTAATGCCAACTGACATAATGTTATAATAGGATATATAAATTCGGTTGTTATGTTCTGGATTAGCAGAATAACAGGGACATCATGTAGGTTCCTAGGGTTTCGCTACAGTCAGGCACTCTCCCACTCTACCTTTAACAGCAAGCTTTATAATACCTATGATCTCTATTCCTATACATCTCCACTTTCTCTTCTGTAATCCTGGAATCTGTAATACAATTTTGTGATTGGATATCATCATGGGCAATATTTTTTACACCAGGGATGCTTACAAAAGGGACACGTTTTTCCTTTGAGGATATAACATGTCATGTATACCAATCTTCACAACCATGTGTGACAGAAGAAAGCCTAATATCAAGCTACTCTTAATATTACTTTGCCTTACCAGGTATGGTGGCTCATGTCTGTAAGCACAGCACTTTGAGAGGCTGAGGCAAGAGGATTGCTAGAGCCCAGGAGTTAGAGACCAGCCTGGGCAACTTGGTGAGATCTCATCTCTACAATAAATCAAGAAAAGTTAGTCAGGTGGTGGCGCATGCCTGTAGTTCCAGCTACTTGGAGAGCTGAGGCAGAAGGATCGCC
Organism: Tarsius wallacei; assembly: GCA_963574415.1. Classification (NCBI taxonomy): domain Eukaryota; kingdom Metazoa; phylum Chordata; class Mammalia; order Primates; family Tarsiidae; genus Tarsius; species Tarsius wallacei. The sequence goes on from CAUYQG010108041.1 coordinate 23,401, forward strand.
TGAGCACAGCAAGTTGAAGCGGCAGTGGCCATGACCGTGCCAATGTACTCCAGCCTGGGCAACAGAATGAGACTCTGACTAAAAAAAAAAAAAAAGAGAGAGACTTGTCTCTTCTTGAGTTACTTTCAGTTTTTCTAGTTCTTCTAGATACTTCTGGTTGTCAAATAAAAAAATTATTATGACACATGTTAACATGATAAGGCTTTATTCAGAACTGTTGATAGGTGTTAAGATGATCGCAACAGGGGAGAGAGATTGGGTTCAATTCTGAATTGAATCTCAATTCTCAAATTTGAATACAAGGATAGCAGACAAATATCTACATTTTTGGCCTTGTCCATATGTCAAGACATTTTGGAGATATTTTGAGTGTCTCATTGCGAGATAACAGCCTGTATATCGAGAGAGATTAAGATATAGGAACTAAAGAACACAGCAAGGTTCATGCCACTGGAAGATGTATTGTCCCATTGGGTAGAGGATAATACTTATACTGACAACAATAGTACTGAGTACTTAAATGCCGGAAACTGTCATAAAGACTTTATAAACCATTCTAAAACATTCTTTAAAAATTCTTTTTTTAATAGATCAGGACTTGTTTAAAATTTGGCCAAAATGACTATTTGTTGTTCTCCTGGATGGAGCAAAATGTGACTGATAACTTTTGAATATATTTCCTAAATAACCATATATTATATAAGGCTCTAAATATCCCTCTCTTCCACTTCCTATCTCACACATATTTCAAGATGTGGAAGAGAAGTGTAAGACTCTATAAAGGTTTTATGAGACTTTCTCTCTGACCAGAAATTATACACATATTCCCTTTTGATATATGAAAAAAGAGAACTTAAAAAATCCTACTCTCAGTGCCTCAGATGAGGAATAGTGACAATTTTATGATCTGATATCATCTTGGGCCTATTTTTTGTACCTCAGGGAAGATTATGAAAGGAATTTCTCCTTATTTTAAAGCTATAATTTGTCATGTTCTTGGTTCTAGATCTGAAAATCCCTTTGTGTCCATCCTTATCTTTGGAAGTAGGAATGACACTAAATCAGTGCAAGAAGAAAGAATAAAAAGTACAGTCATAGGATTCCCTCCTAAATCTAACCTAGTTCTATCACACTGGGACGCATCAGGCCACATGTGGCAGACAGTCTCTAAGATGATCACAATAATTGTTGCCTCTTGCTATCTATGCCTATATGAAACCTCTCTCCTTGAGTGTGGTTTGGCCTAGTGACTTGCTTCTAGCTCCTCATAGCCATGCCCTGGTTTTGGAACTATACGTGTGTAGTAAAGGATAGGCAGGTAGTTCTCTAACACCTTTCACACAATGAGAAAACAGAGGAGAATTTCCCCCATGAGTCTCTATCTACTTATGGGCATGAGGCAGGACATCTTACATCAAAGAGCTTAACATCAAATGCTATAAATGAGAGCTTGGGACCATTCATACTCCTTGAGTTTTTGTGGCTAACACAGAAAGTTTCTTAGCTAGTTGCCCCTTGATTTTAAAAAATGTTCTGTCTTCCCAATTAGAGACACTGGCTCAATCGTAAGCAGAGAGATCTGTCAAGTTACAACCCTTGTCCTAGAGGTTTTGTTGTTGTTGTTGTTTTGAGTTGATGTTTCACTCTGTCACCCAGGCTGGAGTGCAGTGGCATACTCACAGTCACCGCAGCCTCAACCTGCTAGGCTCAGGTGATCCTTCCATCTCAGCCTTCCAAGTATCTGGAACTACAGGTACGCACTACCACACCCGGCTAATTTTCTGATTTACGTTAGAGAGGAGGTTTCGCCAAGTTGCCCAGGCTGGTCTCAAACTCCTGGGCTCAGACAATACTCTGGTCTTTGCTCTCCAAAGTGTTGGGATTACAGGCATGAGCTACTGAGCCAGCCCAAGTAGGTATAATTCTTAAGTCCATTTTACAGATGAAACTGAGGCATAGATAGGTTATGTAGCATGCCTCAAGTCACAAAGATGGAGTGGGATGGAACCCATTCTGTTTACAAAGTTTTGTTTTGTTTTTTGATATGGTGTCTTACTCTATCACCCAGGTTGGAGTGCAGTGGTATGCTAACGGACACCACAGCCTCCACCTGCTGGGCTCAGGTGATCCTTCTATCTCAGCCTTCCAAGTAGCTGGAACTACAGGCGCATGCTACCATGCCCGGCTAGGTTCTTTTAAAAATCCCTCAAAAAAAAAAAAAATCCATCAATATATCTAAAGCAGATTTTCTCTATTCTTGCTGAATAAGACTCCTCTGGTTCTCTAGGAGGGACATGACATGATGCTCCTGTTTGTTGTCCTTTCTGACATGTGGCAAGACTCTGAGGCCCTAGAGGAGCCCTGCCTCTTTCTTCTCATTATCTCTGATGACTGTCCTTATGCTTGAGACATGAAAGGTACAAATGCATTTGCGGAATGAGAACTAGGCTTTCTACACTCATTGTTCATCTGTTTATAATCTAATGCTCCTTGAATACAAACATACTAGAAGTGCTTGTACTTCATTACTAACTTCTGCTTGATTATGGAGTTTGGCTCATGGAAATTCAATTTGTTTCCATCTACTGCTAGTTCAAAATCTAGCTTACATAGCAGCATATATTTAGCTCATTAGCTCCATCTTTGGTGATCCAGTTGAAAACCTTCTCTTGCTGGCACCCTCCCTTTGGCAGCTGGGCACTTCACCTTATTATAGAGCTGTGTTTCTCTACTTCTGACCCAGTTTTCTCCTCCTAGAGGAGTCAGCACTTCTTGGTATCTTGTGTAATTCGCCCAGCCTGGGGGAGCCTAGGATGTCTAATTAACTCCCTCAGCCCTGTTACCTTCCAGTTACCTCTCTCTTTAGGCTTCCTTGTGCCTATTACAATTCCTGTCCTGTCTGGGCTTCTGGATGCACTATAACTGTGTCATTTTCCACCCTCTCTTCCTTCTCCCTACAACTGTTCTTAGGCTTGATGTAGGGCATCTGCCAGCAATGATGGGCAGGTCACAGTGCCTTCAACTTACTGTCTAAGCATAGTGGCTGAAAGCAAGATACTGGAGTCAGAGAGTTTCAGGTATAAATCCTGATTCCTTATGAGTTATAACTATAAGCAAGTTGCTTAATCTCTTTCATTTTTTATCTGTAAAACAAATATGATAATGCTTTATTTTTTGGATTCTTTTGACCCCAAGTCCCCATTTCTCACATTAAATTGGCAGAAATATTTGTTTCATTTCACATTTTTATTGTCTCAGAATTGTATAGACTCATGGCTCTGAATTCCATTCTGTTTCATTCCTTTAATCACTTATGCATTAAATAAAATCTCAGTAAGTGCCTATATGGCATAACATAAAGAAAACACCACGGATAAAAAGATTAATGAGATGTTATTCCTGCCCTCCCAGTGTTAACATCCTAGAATAAAATAAATGAAATTATAAACAATGCATTCTATAAGTTAAGAAACAAAATATATGCCTAGAGCTTGAGAAGAAAGATGTGAAAACAACTAGCTAGGAATTCATGGCTTTCCAGAAGAGATGACAACCAAACTGGAACCCGAAAGGTGAGCAGGATTTCACAAGGTAAAAAGCAGTGGAGATGATCGATCGTCTAATTAGGGAAAACAGACATTGTAAAAGACACTGCATTATGCAAGAATATGGCAACTTAGAATGTTAGGTAGAGTATTGGTAAGAGCATGCTCTTTAAGCAAGAAACGAATAAAGGCAGAACTAATACGTTAGAAAGCATCAGATTGTGAGTGATCCAGGATGTGGTAACTAAAGGTGATAGAGAAGTAGTAGAGTGTGATTAAACAACTGGAAGTGTCTCTGTGAGCTGCCCATATCTCTTCTTTTGAGAAGTGTCTATTCATGTCTTTTGCCCACTTTTTAATGGGGTTGTTTGTTTTTTTCCTTTTGGCACATTTGAGTTCCTTGTAGATCCTGGATGTTAGGTTTTTGTCAGATATACAGTTGGCAAATATTTTTTCCCATTCTGTGGGCTGTCTCCCCACTATCTTGATGGTTTCTTTGGCTTTGCAGAAGCTTGCCAGTTTGATGAGGTCCCACTCGTCTATCTTATCTCTTATAGCATGGGCACTTAGTGTTTTGATCAAGAATTGGTTGCCAGTTCCAATTTTCATAAGGGTGTCTCCAGCATTTTCTAAGAATCTTATAGTTTGAGGTTTTACGGTCAGGTCTTTGATCTACTTAGAATTAATTTTTGTGTATGATGATAACATTCTGAGTCTTTTGAGGACAGTACCT
>CAUYQG010108045.1:0-11755 GCA_963574415.1 Tarsius wallacei
CACGCCTGTAGTTCCAGCTACTTGGAAGGCTGAGGCGGAAGGATCGCCAGAGCCCAGCAGGTCGAGGCTGTGGTGGCCAGGAGAGGTCACTGCACTCCAGTCTGGGTGACTGGGTGAGACTCCGACTCAAAAATAAAATAAAATAAAATTAAATTAAATTAAGCTATAAGTATAGATATTGTTAATATATTCCAAAGCAAAACTTGCCCCACTTAGGATTTACTTTGGTAAATCCTGTCATGGGAATTTTCACTAAGTGTAATAAACTAATACTCTTTTATTGACATTTGACTTAAGCACATCTCTGAGAAGTCTGTGTATTTGTGTGACTCTAAAATTGCTAATGATGTTTAAGAAGAGGACATTTATTACATTTGTCCTTGCATCCCAGTTCTCATTCTTGCATCTTTTCCTGCTGCAATGGAAGACATCCAAATATTAGTTGATAATATAATGCTATTGTCCCAATCAACCTTGATCAATTTATGTCTTCCTCTTGAAGAAAGCCGAACCAAGGGGTAATTGTAGGTTTACCAAGATTTTATTTCTGGCTCTACAATGATTATAAGAACACACATCCAGGTGAAAAGCAAAAACTTCATTTTCAATAATTCAAATAATGTGTTCAGGTGAAATAATTATCTGAAAATTTCCAGATGTTTGAATGTCTCACTTTTCCAGCTGATGTTTGCCATTGTGTAGAACAGCTTAACATTGCTCCATGATACTTCTGGTCAGCACTGGTTTGCCAAGAGACTGCTCCAGGAATATCAATAGGGTCCATTGATTCCCTGAAAAAATCAATTAGGAATGAAGAAAAAAGAAGAGAAAAAGGCAATATCTAACCCTCACTTTTTTTCTTATCTAAAATATTGTCAGTTCTCTTCCCAAAGAGAACAAAACAACTAAGATAGAAAATATAAGAAAATTAAAAACATATAGGGAAGTTTAAAGAATCTCTTAAACATTTGTACCAAAAACATGGGAAAACTTGGAATACGAAAGTTACGTATTTTTTAGGGTACATGGAAAATGGAGGAAAAAAATAACCAATTTTTTCCTCTTAAAAAAATTAAAAAAAAAAATCTTTTTGTCTCAATGTTCCAAGAATATTTTTTGACAACTGAAAACTGTCCACCTTTTTTTCTCTTCTGGAATAACAATTCTCTAAATTCCAGTGCTTTTTACTTTAAGTTAAAACAATTTTTCCTTATGCAAAATATCTTAGTACTGAAAAAGCAGACATATTGATAGGCCTTTGCTTTTGCTTTGTATGTCAAAACTATTTCCTGAAAAATAATTCTTACTCTACTTTGAAAATCTTTCCACAGTTGAAAAGTTCATAAAGTATATAAGACAAAAAATACAAAAGAAAGTAGCATGTTTCTGGCTGGTGACTCATCAAGGAATAGTGAAGTCAGGGAAAATAAGCATGAAAAACAAGGACTGTCAGTCTCTATTTTTCAGCTTACATTGTATATATGTATATATGTATTTGTTGTTGTCATTTGTTTAATCTCATATTTAAATCACAATTTCAGGTGGATCTTAGAACCTTACTACAACTGGGTGCCCAGAACCATGGCTGGCATAAAGCAGGTACTGAATAAATATTTGCTGATCAAATACATGCATGCATGAGGATTTCTGTATTTATTCTTTCTCAAGTCTTAAAAAATAGCATATGGCAGTTCCCCATCCTGGGCCAAAGCAAGTACAGTACTAATGTTTGAATTTGGGCCTAAATCTTTAAATTATTTATTTTGTAAAATGTTCGGGAATGCTTTGTTTATGAAATGTTAGCTGCACATAATATAACATCAGTCTTTGTTTTATATCTGCAAAAGTAAATAAGATGTGTGCTACCTGGTTTAATTATCTCATTAGAATTCAGTAAGCTATGTAGAGGTTGCCCTTTGGGGCTCATTAAACCAAACTTCCACATCAGGGGAAGGAATGCTGCAAGTGAAGAAAATACGTTTTAGAGCAAGAGAGTCTGTTGTTGCTAAAAAGTCATTTGGTACTAGATACTGCTAGCAGGGAGGGAGCGGCCTCCAGGCCAGATGGCAGGCAGGTACCTGGGAGAATTACATGGTGCACAGCTCTGCAAGAGGAAGAGATCCGCTTACAGCACCTGGGACCAGACCCTTGTGGCAGCAGGTTTCTGAGTGTTGATGTGCAGGGTCAACAAGCTTAATCTTTTGAGCTGGTTGACCCCAGTTTTACTGAAGAAGCAGGCTGAATCACCACTGTCTTTGGACTGAAATCTGAGCTCCAGTGGAATGCAGGCCCTTTACTGAGGCTGCTACAGCAAGTGTTGGCTGCTGGGGTTGGGAAGCATTTTAGTCTTCAGGGCCTTGGGGGATCTAAATCCTTCTACCAGCTTGAAAGTCTCACAGTTGCTTAAAAAAAAAATCAAACATACAAATCTATAAGCCCTTCCCATTTAGCTTTGCTGCACAGTGAATCACATTAATTTGAAAAAAGAATGCACAACCTGCGTTTTATAAATGGAAACTTTTGTTCTCTTTCTGTGTATTTTTAAGCTTGTGGTTGCCGTGCTGTGAACTACTCCTTAACCTGGAAACAAAAGATGTATTTTGCACCTGGATATAAAATGCCACATGTCTTGATAATGCTGTAATATGTCATTCTCTTATTAAAGGACAGTTCCACAATGTTGGAATTAAATTTTCTAACCACAAAACTACTAATGTGTCAAACATATCTTGTTCCAAATGACTGGATTTAAACAATCCTGAAGAGATTTGTCATTTTGATGTTCTTGACTTTATGGTTTGTAGCTATATGAAGCTTCTTTTCATCATTTGAAATAGTTGTTTTGTCAGGCTCTTGCTAAAATAAAATGCATTTCCATGTGGATTTATGGGAGTTTGCAGCCACAAACTGCTCCTGCCTTTCTTCTTGATTTTTGGCTCTGCTATTGGTTCCTCTTACTGGTTTTTGGCAAGTTGCTGAGGGCATATGTTTTGCACTTTGCTTGCCTGATTTGTAAGATTCTGCTGACATCCAGGAAAGTGCCACAAAAACCTGTTGCTCATATCCAAGCTTGTGTGTTTTATGGCAAATCCACTGAGCTCAAGTTTCTTAACAAAAATCTTATTTATGGAGAAACAAACACAGGTAGTATTTTGTGGGACCATGCTGCTCTCTTTCTGGGAGTAACTTTTGGCATTTCTATGCAAAGGGACAAACAGCTTTTAAAACACCTCATATTTTGTGTGATGAAGAAAGTGTTGCTATTGCTGATGATGATAGACACCACTCACTGAGCATATACCAAGTATTATGCATTGACTCATCACCAAAAAAATTGCCAGGGAGATGCTATTGTCTCTATAGTGAAGATGAAGAAGAAACTGAGGCTTAGATGGGTTAAGCAGCTTTCCCAGATTTTGAGGAGTGGTGAAGCTAGGATTTAAATGTACTTCTTTGTCTCTAAATTTTATGTTTTTCTCAAAAGAGACCTGAGAGAAAAATATCGCCTGTGATTTTTGAATAAAGTGAGTTTTGTTTTGTAATTTTCATTCTATTTTTATTACAATTATTAAACTTATACCACTTATAGTAGTTGATGTCATGGAGATGCAGTAATGACTAAGATGGTGCTCCTGTTCTTTAAGGTTTCAGAGACTAGAACAGTGGTAGTCAACTGGAGGTGATTTTGCCATTCCAAGAAACATTTCCCAAGGACTAGAGCCATTAAAAAAAAATTCAATAGCTTTAGGGGTGCAAGTGACTTTTGACTGCATGGGTAAATCGTATAGTGGTAAAGTCTGGGCTTTTGGTGCACCTGTCATCCAAGTAGTGTCCATGCTACATGATAGTAACTTCTCATCCATCATCTCCTCCTACTCCTCCCTCATCTGAGTCTCCAGTGTTCATCACACCACTCTGTATGCCTTTCCAGACGCATAGCTTGGCTCCCACTTATAAGTGAGAACATGTGGTGTTTGGTTTTTTTGTTCCTGAGTTACTTCATTAGAATAAAGGCCTCCAATTTCATCCAAGTTGCTGTAAGAGACATTATTTTGTTCTCTTTTACGACTGAGTAGTATTCCATTATACATACCACCCCCCCACACACACATCACATTTTCTTTATCCTTTCTTTGGTTGATAAGCACTTAGGTTAACTCCACATCTTTGCAATTGTGAACTGTGCTGAAACCACTTTGATTGGGGGAGTGTGTGTGTAGCTACTGGCATCTATTAGGTAAAGGTCAGAGATGCACATAAACAGCCTGCAATGCTCAGATAGCACCCACAACAGAGAATTATCTGGTCCAAAATGTCAAAAGTGGTGAAGTTGAGACATCTTGGTTTAGAAGAATTGAGACACTAAAAACATGGTAGGGTTTATGCTCAACTTTTAATGATGATGTTGTAGATTGTATTATTTGTTCAAAATACTTGCTGATACTCCCTTTTGGGACCCTCATATGGGAGAATTATACCTCCTACTCCATTAATGCCAGACTTGGCCATTTAACTTGCTTTGACAAATGAAATGTGGGTAGAAGCTTACAAGGCCATTGTATGGTTTTGCCATTGTTTTTTTTCCCTCTGACACAAGCTTATCAGGTTCCAGACAAGGGTTCGAGATGATGCTTGGTGGGATGCAGGGTGTTGCTCCATGGGTTTTTTTGACTTGGCCACAGAAAAGAATTTCAGAGTGAGTCCCAGGTATAGTTTAAGACAGAAATTATTTAGAAAGAAAAAGAAATGCCCAAAGGGCATGGGCACCTTAAAAGAATGAACAAGGTTTTCTTTGACAAGAAGTTTTATTTGCTTTTGCAATGACTATTAAGCAAACCATGAACTAAGAGCGATGGACTGCAGGTATCTGGTCATGAATTTTGATTACCATCTCTCTATCTTCTGTGAGCTAAGAGGAGCAGGCTGAAGGGTCTGGGCATGAGTTTTGATTACCATCTCTCACACTTCTAAGGTCACAAGGACTTCCTGAATAATTAAAGTTATTGCCTAACCGGCGTTAGGTGTTTTTCAACACATTATGTCTGTGTTTTGGGTAATTCCTTATTGTTTCTGTGATTTGCTGCACAGGCAGATCAACATTTCAGCCTGCAAGGTGGTCTGGTCTGATGTGCCTGGTCGGTCAGGTGAAGGTTATATATGATAAGAAAGACAAAAAAAAAAAGATGTCTGAAGATGTCTGAATGCTTAATTTAGTCCTGACTACAAGAAACTTATTTATCTATGTTTAACCTGCCTCACTTCCCCCTTGACCTCAAGTGACGAATACAGCAAGAACTGATATCACATGCAAGAAACAAAACTTCATTGAAAGCCACTGAAATTTTGAGATTGTTACTATAGCATAACACAGTTTATGCTGACCAATACTGATGTGGTTGTTATTTCAACAAATGAATTGTAGTAGGAAGAAAACTTGAAAGGAAAGACTGAAGCCAATGTATACCATGTGGCAAAGGTTGGATTTTAATTATATATGTGGAAAATTTAGTAGGAGTGAGTAAGAAAATTACTTCTGAGAGCAAAGGAGATAATTATTCAGAAAGGGACAGATACAGGTGGCAGGAAAACCTATGATAATATTATAATAATCCCAATAAGAGAAACATGGGCAGGGTCCATATTAGTGAAAAGTTGGGAGGTTTATGTAAGAATGATTGGGAAATAGGCTGGGCTCGGTGGCTCAGCCTGTAATCCCAGCACTTTGGGAGGCCGAGGCTAGTGGATTGCCTGAGCCCGCAGGTTCAAGACCCACCCCGGCAACTTGGTGAGACTTCATCTCTACAATAAATTAAAAAAAATTAGCCGGGCGTGGTAGCGTGTGCCTGTAGTTCCAGCTACTTGGAAGGCTGAGGCGGAAGGATCGCCGGAGCCCAGCAGGTCCAGGCTGCAGTGGCCGGGAGTGTGCCACTGCCCTCCAGTCTGGGTGACAGAGTGAGACTCCAACTCAAAAAAAAAAAGAGGAAAAAAAGAGTGATTGGGAAATTAAAAAAAAATTATAGGCCATGAAAATTTATTTGGTGTGGACAATTAGTTGAGTCAAAGATGACGTCAAGATTTTGAGGGTGATTAGCTTGAAAGATAGTGTCACACAAAAATATGTTTTGGAATGAATGTGATAAATTCCTTCTAAGCCGTTGCACTTGTGATATAGATGAGCCTTTCTTTTTTTTTTATTTTTTGAGTTGGAGTCTCACTCTGTCGCCCAGACTGGAGTGCAGTGGACGCTCCTGGCCACCGCAGCCTCGACTTGCTGGGCTCCGGTGATCCTTCCGCCTCAGCCTTCCAAGTAGCTGGAGCTACAGGCGCGTGCTACCACGCCCGGTTAATTTTTTAAAATTTATTGTAGAGATGAGGTCTTACCAAGTTGCCCAGGCGGGTCTCGAACCCGCGGGCTCAGGCAGCCTGTAATTCCAGCGCTTTGGGAGGCTGAGATGAGCCTTTCAATGAGAGACATTCAGAGGCAGTTAGCTATGAGGGCCTGGAAAATGGGAAAATGAGAATCTTGGTTTGATTGACATGCTGGAGCATAGGGTGCAATTTGGATGACATCACCTAGGGAGAGTGGCTGGAATGGAAAGAGAGACAAAGCAAAGGAGGTTGAAGTTTGGTCAAAAAATAAACCTAATGGGAGGAATGTCAGGCATTTCTGTGGAGAATGCTGCCTTGGCTGGCAAGGAGCTATGTTTGCATCTCACAGAGGTCATTAAGAGTGTAAGGAGGTAAATTAATGCCCGCTCTTTGGTTAACTGCAAATAGGTGCTTAAATGCCTTTGATATTATGCTAAAGCAGTTAGGCTTTGGTAGAAAAAAAAGTAGTACACAGTTATAAGGCCAGGAATTTATGAACATTCATTATAAGAGTGTAAGTTCAAAATTTTCCTCAATGTAAAAATGAAAACCAGAACAAGAGCTGCAATTATCTGGGGAAGAAACAACTTACGCTCAAAAGTTTATAGTTTTGAACTTTATTTTTTATGTTTTTCTATGCCTATCAGTTAGAAATGAGTTTACTACATTATTTATTTATTAGTTATATTTTTAAGTAAAAATGTTAGATCAAGATCTATTCACCTTTCTTCTCCATTTTCATACCTCAGGAATACCTAACTAGCAGATGTTTATAACTGTGAATGAAGGTTTGAACTTTTTATTCAAGCACTCCCTTACCACTTCAGGCTTCATAGACAATATGTTCATGACTTTGGAAGTTTTGCCCAGGGTTAATCCATGGGTAACATGGATTGGTGATATGCTACTTTCCCTAACAATAAGCCAGAATATCACCCAATTCTCTTCCTCTGACTTCACTTTAGTATGTGAGGATTCTGGGACATGATAGCAGATACATGTTCACCTAACAGTCCACCAAATCTGCTGGAGGCTGCAGTAATTATAGACGCAGAATGTGAGGTATCATGTGGACATAGACTATTTTCCCCTATACCTGACTTCTTTCTTCCCCTCTCCCTTAAGGGGTGGCCTCTGGCCAAGGCTGGTCTCTGATAGATATGTGCATATTCCCAGTAATGAGTCATGGGGATGCAGATGACCAAGTAAACCTAAAGATAATGTAGTTGTCACTCTTAATGTAATTGTAAACACAGTATAGGAATTTGAATAATTAACTTGCTTGAATATACAACTGTTGTAGTGTCTGGGGGCGTGGATTCTTCACCAACCTGCCACCATTGGCATTATTCCATAAGTTTTAATAAACCAGCGTTTCTCCCTGCTGGACCTACTGGTGACTTCTTTGGACTAGGTAAACATTACATGCAAGCCCTCCCAGATTTGGGGCTAATGCATTATACAGTGCTTGGGAGAAGTTGCAGAGATACATGAGATTGCCCAGGCGCTAAACACACTGGTGTAAAATGTCACTTATCTGTGTGAAGATATAACCTGCCACTCTTCTAAAGGCAGCACTAACCTGAGTGATTTCATCTGGAAGATTAATTTTCTTTCATTTCTCTGCCTAACCAGAGAAGTTGAAGAGTTTAAGACACAGTTCTCTTCCAGACATTTATCAAATTATTGGATCAAGCCAATTCTTTGGAGATCTTTCTATTGTTTACACCAGAGAAGGCTGCTTATACACCAATTTTTTCATTTTCTATACCTAAGCTGCCTTATCATCATCAGTAAAACATTCTCTCTGATTGCACAGTGAATTGGAATTGTGGAGTTAAATTATGGAGGCTAATTTTTCCATCTTGGAGGACAAGATGCTACCTTACATCCTTTGTCAGGAGTCGGCATCTTCACTTGCTTTAGGCCCCTTCCCCCTTGCAGCTCCCCATGTTGTGCTTCACGTTGCTTTCTTTTCTGTCTCTTTGAAAGTTTTGTACACATTGTCACATCCTCACGTGGCAACTCATTGACATCAGTGACAGACGGCTAATTTGATTAGTGAATCACTGAAATATATGACTGGGAGTGGCCATATGAATGCGCTTCTGTCTTAGGTTGTGCGTTTTTCTATTAATGGAGGCCTTTTGGAGACATAGCGCCTTCATGCAAATAAATGTCGTTAACAGTTCAGAAATATGGAGGAGATATTTTTGAGAAGTCTTTAGGCCTCTTTTTAATTATATCCCTTTAGTGATCAGATCCTTTGCCTCTCCAATATTATGTGTGAAGAATGAAAACTAAATGCTGTTTTGATGTGAACTGAGCAGAGATAAGACCGTGACCCATTATTAATATTGTTGCATTTAATGATTAGGGCTAATAGAATGATTTAGCTTCAGGCAGTTTTTTATAATCATAATTCACATTACAAAAACCTTCTGAAGAAATTGTATTATTATTATTATTATTATTTGATTTGGGGGTCTCTATCACCTAGGCTGGGGTGCAGTGGCATGATCACAGCTCACCACACCTTGACCTCCTGAGCTCAGGTGATTCTTCCACCTCAGCCTCTCAAGTAGCTGAGACTATAGGCATGCACCACCATACCTGGCTAATTTTTTAATTTTTTTGTGGAGAGGGGGGTCTTGTTATGTTGCCCGGGCTGGTCTCGAACTCCTGGTCTCAAGTAATCTTCCTTCTTTGGGTTCCCAAAGTGCTCGGATTACAGGCATGAGCCACCATGCCTGACCTGAAGAAACTGTAATATTCACAAGACTCAGTTAAGACAGATAAGGAGAAACCTCGAAGTAGGTCTTGTGAGGAGGGTGGAGTTGCTAATCCTGTGATTTTCTATGTGATTGTCATGCTTCTCTATGCTGGCAGCAAAGTAGAAATGATGTGGCAAGTCTTTCTGTAAGTGGTGATAGATGCTTAGAATGAACTAGAGAAAGTGAGGGTGTAGAGATGAGGAAAAGAAAAATAAAGGGGCCAGGGGCTCAGAAATCAGTTGGATATGATCTTTCTTAAATCACTCATGGATTGGTCTTGGGTTGGGAATTGGCTAGAGCAGCAACTAGGGAAAGTCGACAGCGACTGACTGGCTATCATAAAGTCAAACAACAAAAAACAGGAGTAGGGGCCAGACTAGAGGAGCCCTGAGTGACTCCTTCACTCCAGCTACTTCACCGTGGGAGGAGCTCTACTCTTCGCTTGCGCTTTGAGACCTCATGATGTTCCTCATGATGGTTCTTACAATATCCAGGACCTAGATATCTTAGGCCACATAATGGCTCAGGGGAAGAGCTTTAGTCTTTGTAATTTGGAGATCAAAAGAGACAGAGAGAAGTTCATACAGTCATCCCTCAGTATCTGTGAGGATGGTTCCATGACTCTCCCACAAATATCAAAATCTGTAGATGCTCAAGTCTCTGATATAAAATGGCATAGTATTTGCAAATAACCTATGCATATCCTCTTATAAACTTCAAATTATCTCTAGATTATTTGTAATACCCAATACAGTGTGAGTGCTATATAAATATTTGTTATATTGTATTTTTAAAATTTGTATTATTTTTGTTGTATTTTTATTTATAAGTACTTTCTACCATGGTTGGTTGAATCCACAGGTGTTAAATCCACAAACCCAAAGGGCTAACTATACTTTTTTATCTACAGATAAAGACATGGGATTAGACAGGTCAATTTACTTGCCCACAGATAGCAGAGTTAGTATTTGAACAATGTGTGTTTTAATTTCCCAGCTTGGGTTTTCCCTTTACTTGTTAAAAGTGTACAAAATATCAATGCTATAAATATTAAAGTACAGCTAGTGATACTCTTTATGTATCTCCTTTTATCTAGAATGTATATATATATGTTGGCTCTTTCTTGTGGCGACTGGGATGGACTAGATAGGGATGTTGTGAAGTGTTAGGTCATCAGGTTAGCTGGATAAGGGAGACATTTTCCTGTGATGCTGACAGCATTAGAATGGAGAGAATTCATATCCTGGTTTAAGAATGAATCAGAACCAAGTGTCACATCTGAGAAAAACAAAAACAATCAGAAGGGAACTTTCTCAGACTCCCAGCATCTCATCTAGTCTCGATGGCATCTCAACCATCATCCCCTGCCTTCTCACCTGCTTCCACAGATGAATTTCTATGCCCTCAGTAATAATCAAGCCCTCCACTTTCTCTCTAGATTACATCAACTCTTATCTACCAAAGGACATCATCCCTGCAATTTTTTCTTGTCACTCCTATATTATCAAGTTATGCTGTATATTGATTCCTAACCACAATCATGCATTCTATGATTGCTTCCATCTTAAAAAAATCTTACCCTAACCCTACTTCTTCTAATGATTGCCCCTTTGTAACAAAATTTTAAAATTCTCTGTTTGTCATGCCCTTTTCAATCCACTCTAATTTGACTTTGTCCCTGGTCATTCCACTAGACTGCTCTTGTTAAAGGGCACTAATGACAGACATGGTGCTCAAGCCAGTGGTCAATTCCCAGTGCTCATCTGACTTGACCTATCAACAACAGTTGACACAGTTGATCACACCCTTCCCTCTGAAATGCCATCTTCACTTGGTTTCCATGGCACCAGTTCCCTAGTTTTTGTTGGCCCTTTTCTGCTTTGTTGCTTCTTTTCCTGTTCCTGAGCTCCCATTGTCAGAACTCTAGAGTTAAACCGCAATCTTCTTTACTCCTCTGTCTACGCTCATTTCTTTGATACTACAATTCAGTCTTATAGCTTAAAATTCCACCTGTATTCCAGACTTCTTCATTTATACCTGAAGTCTAAATCTTATATGATAAGCTCTCTCCTTGACACCTTTATTTAAAGGTCTAGTAGACATCCTCAACTTTATTATTTTTATTTTTTATTTTTTGAGTTGAAGTCTCACTGTTGCCCAGGCTGGAGTGCAGTGACATGCTCATGGCCACCCCTGCGTTGACCTGCTGGGCTTTGGCGATCCTTCCACCTTAGCCTTCCAAGTAGCTGGAACAACAGGCAAGCACTACCACGCCCGGCTAATTTATTTATTTATTTATTTATTTATCACACAGTTCTTTTTTTTTTTTTTCAGAGTTGGAGTTTCACTCCATTGCCCAGACTGGAGTGCAGTGGCCACTCCCGGCCACCGCAGCCTCGACCTGCTGGGCTCCCACCATCCTTCCGCCTCAGCCTTCCAAGTAGCTGGAACTACAGGCGCGCGCTACCACACCCGGCTGATTTTTTTTTGATTTATTGTAGAGATGAGGTCTTGCCAACTTGCCCAGGTGGGTCTCAAACCCACGGGCTCAGGCAATCCACTCACCTCAGCCTCCCAAAGGCGCGGGATTACAGGCTGAGCCACCGAGCCCG
>CAUYQG010108046.1:0-15852 GCA_963574415.1 Tarsius wallacei
TCTATACAGTTCTTATATAGCACATCATTATCCTTTATTCAGTTAGATTTCTTTGTCTTTAGGAACCGAAGTTTACCCTATAAGATACACAGGATAAGAAATATAGTCATGTCTGCATATTTTATACAGCTATTAAAATAAGCATGAAATGCTACTTGAATTTGTATGCTAAATTCTTAAATTTTACCATATGGGTATTAAAACTGTACTTTAGGCAGAGCACAGTGGCTCATGCCTATTGTCCCAATGTTTTGAGAAGCCAGGGTAGGAGGATTCATTGAGGACAGGAGTTCGAAGCAAGCCTAAACAACATAATGAGACCTTCTCTCTACAAAAAAATTTTAAAATTAACAAGGCGTGGTGGTGTGCACTTGTAGTCCCAACTACTTAAGAGGCTGAAGTGAAAGGGTTGCTTGAGCCAGAGGTCAAGGCTGCAGTGAGCTATGATTACACCACTGCACTCCAGCCTGGGTGCCATAGTGAGATCCCAACTCTAAAAAAGGCAAACTAAAAACTCTGTATTTTATTCAGTGATTATGTCTTGTTTTGACATGTTTTCACTGTAAAATAGTTAATATGTTGTTTTTATGATTTATTTTTCTCCAGGTTGAAGTTCTTGAAAGTGAGATTATTCAAGAAAAGCAAAGTCTTCAGAATTCTCAGAATTTAAGCAAGGATCTAATGAAGGAGAAAGCTCAACTTGAAAAAACTATTGAAACGCTTAGAGAAAATTCAGAGAGACAGGTTTATAAATTTTTTTACTAAACTGTATATTTTAAATTGTATTAACAGAAGTTATTTTAAAGTATATGCAAACAAAATATTCATAACATTAAAGTAAAATATTTTCTATTTTTAAAGTTTAAAATAACTGTAATTTTATTTCATTTCTAACTTATGTATCTTAGCAAAGTTGAAGAGAAAGCTTAAAATTTTTTAAACTGCCAGTGTGCTTAGTAATCATCTAGTATGCAGTACTTGTGCTTTCAAGTGTCTGGAATAGGGCTACAGATTCTAAAGTTCCTGAGAGGAGTTGGAGAGAATGCAAGTGTACTTTGACCTACTAAAAAAGAGGAAGTGTAGTGATACCAACTGTCTTGGATATTCACAAGTTTGTTTGTAGGTGTTTATTGTTCATTCTCATTTTATGTTTGAGGAAACAGAACTGGTGAGATTAAGTGACTTGCCATTTTGAAATTTTTATTTATTTTTTAGAAGTAAAATTATTTGTTTTATTTTGTCTAGATACAGTCCTTAGACTGTAAAAGTGTAGATTTCTCTAGACCTACAGAATAAAAATTCTAGAGCTAAGCCTGAATCTGTGCTTTTCCAAGCTCCTCAGGATTATTTAACACACAAATTTTGAGAACCATTGTATTAGGCTATGCATTGAATTGGATGAATTAGTTATCAAATATGCCAGGTGATTTTGTTATTTTGATGTTTCCTAATCAGAATTATTTTTGCTAAATAATACATACACATATAAACCCATATATCTATACACATACTACAGCACATATTACTGAATACCCATTATGTGTAGGCATTTCAAAAATTATTTCGTGAAAGGAAAACCTTCTCTCCTTAAGTGGGTATGTGGGAGTTTCAACTATATTCATATTTGAATTTGCTGCATGTACCTATAAATAGTCAGAAGATCATTTTGATTAATAAAAAACATCTCTCTCAACTCTTCCTTTACACTGTCAACTCCAAAGACATGACCTTTAATGACCAGTTTTACATGTATATGTTTGTCAGGATTAAAAGTGAAACAGGGCAACCTCTTCAGGTCCCTTCCCACTGTGGGAGCTTTTCTGTCCTCTCAATAAATCCTGCTTTAAAAAAATAAAATTAAAACAAAAATGAAACAAACATTCTAGTACCTCTTATGCCATTTTTGGAAGGGAAAAACTATGTAATTTGAAACACTTTGTTTTTGCTTAATTATAGTTTTGAATATTCTTTCTTTTTTTGAAATAGATTAAAATATTGGAACAGGAAAATGAGCACCTGAATCAAACAGTGTCTTCCTTAAGGCAACGCTCCCAGATAAGTGCAGAAGCAAGAGTAAAAGACATTGAAAAAGAAAATAAAATTCTCCATGAATCTATCAAAGAAACAAGTAGCAAGCTAAGTAAGATTGAATTTGAAAAAAGACAAATTAGAAAAGAATTGGAACATTATAAAGAAAAAGGAGAACGAGCAGAAGAACTTGAAAATGAGTTGCATCGTCTTGAAAAAGAAAATGAATTGTTACAGAAAAAGATAACTAATTTAAAAATTACATGTGAAAAAATTGAGGCCTTAGAACAAGAAAATACAGAGCTAGAAAGAGAAAATAGAAAATTAAAAAAAACATTGGATAGCTTTAAAAATCTTACATTTCAGTTAGAATCTCTAGAAAAAGAGAATTCCCAACTTGATGAGGAAAACTTAGAACTGCGAAGGAATGTGGAATCTTTGAAGTGTGCAAGCATGAAAATGGCTCAGTTACAACTAGAAAACAAAGAACTGGAAAGTGAAAAAGAACAACTTAAGAAAGGATTGGAGCTCATGAAAGCATCTTGCAAGAAAACAGAACGCTTAGAAGTTAGCTACCAGGGTTTAGACATAGAGAATCAAAGGCTACAGAAAGCTTTAGAGAACAGCAATAAAAAAATCCAGCAACTAGAGAGTGAACTTCAAGACTTAGAAATGGAAAATCAAACATTGCAAAAAAACCTAGAAGAACTAAAAATATCTAGCAAAAGACTAGAACAGCTGGAAAAAGAAAATAAATCATTAGAGCAAGAGACTTCTCAACTGGAAAAGGATAAGAAACAATTGGAAAAGGAAAATAAGAGACTCCGACAACAAGCAGAAATTAAAGATACCACATTAGAAGAAAACAATGTGAAGATTGGAAATTTGGAAAAAGAAAACAAAACCCTATTTAAAGAAATTGGTATATATAAAGAATCTTGTATTCGTTTGAAAGAATTAGAGAAAGAAAATAAGGAGCTTGTGAAAAGAGCAACTATTGATATAAAAACTTTGGTTACATTACGTGAGGTAAATATATTTACCTAAATGTAAGGCAGATCTTAAAATATTTTTAACTCAGAGGGTCTTTAAGTTTTATTGGAACCCATCAATAATTTTCATCTTTTTTATGGTTCAGTAAAATTTTGGAATTAGAACTAGAAACAGTTTCCAAGTTTTCTACTTTTGTTAAACTAAGAAGTACGTATAAATAATATTTTTAAAAGAATTTGTAGTAATAAGAGTTTTTTGTTGTATCTGACTTACTGCATAATAATTTTAAACTTTTATTACAAAATATTAACTGATTTGCTCAAGACTCTTAATGAATGCTAAGTATAACAAAGAAGCATGATAGCTACTATTTATTTAGTGCTATGTGCTAAGCACTGGGCTAAGGAATTCATATGAATGGTACTTACATATTTATATAATTTTTACAATTAATCCTATATAGATATTATGTCCTTTTTTTGTTGTTAGAAAAATGAGGTTCAGAGACATTAAGTAATCACACAGCTAAATGAATAGCAGAATTGGATTACTGGATTCAAACTTAGATCTTTCAAACTTCAATGCTCCATGAATTTTTACGTCTAAACCAGAGAATGCGAATCAGGTTTAACTTAAAGGTTCAACTGAACAACTGGGAATGGCTTGGATCTATGTATTGAGAAGAATTCTGAAATTTATGGGAGTAGATTGTTGGTATGTCCTGTGAAACATTGTTGGTGCTAGTTGGTTGCCATCCTTATGCAGTATGGTATATAATAACCCTTTAGGTTCAGTTTTAAAGTATCTTAACATTTTGACAAAAAGTCACATTGAGCATTCTGCATTTCTGCTAAAAAGGTGTTGAGGAGGGACCTTTTTATTTTTTTCTTCTGTGCTACAGTCACAACAAGTTCTTTGTGTCTGAGCTTCTAAGAGCATCCCTTAGTTCTTCAGATCAGTATCTTAGTTCTCTTTCGCTGGGAAAAGAGGGGCTTGTGGTAGGGAATGAGTGTTGTGTCCAACATATATTCATAGGAAGAAATGCACACTAAAGTTCTAGCTCATTATTAAAGAGTAGATGGACAAATGTTTTTTTACCCCACAGGTTTCAAACCTAAGATATATATACACAAGTAAAGAGTTTTTCCCTTTTAAGGTCTTTTTAACATTAGGGTTAAAACAAGTTATAGCAAAAGAAAACAAGGAAACAAAATTGTTTCAACTAGGTTATAACTGTTGTTTAACTACTTTTTAACAATGAGGGAAAGGTTCAATGACATTCTGTCTTTTCTGATTCAACTCTATGTGTTCTTGGTTGGTGATCATTAAAATCTTAGCTGATTTTCTTAGATATTTATGCCCTTAATACTTATGTGAGTTTTACATTCCTTTTAAAACAAGGATTTGGTGAGTGAAAAATTGAAGACTCAACAGATGAACAACGATCTTGAAAAATTAACTCATGAGCTTGAGAAGATAGGGTTAAATAAAGAGCGACTCTTACATGACGAGCAAAGTACTGATGACAGGTGAGTATTAAGTCTATTTGGCAAACAGTGGAAATTATTACTTTTTTACTCAAACGTTAATTCTTTCCTGTACTAGCTACAAAAAACACTTATGTTTTTTACGTTTCTGGTTCCTTTCTTCCCTTAGAAAAGGTTTTGTAAGGAAAAAAAAAGAATCAAAGATAATCTATAGATGTAAGAAAACAAAATCTAAAATGTTATTATATAAATTTTAAAAGAGGAAAACAGAATGCTACACTGGCAGCAGGAGATTAGAGGCTGTAATTGCCTGTGAAAATAGAATAAAACGTTAACAACACATAAACCTCCCTCTGGTCAAGTACAGTCAGTTAAGCAAGTTATATTTATTTTGAATCACGTGTTTTAAATGTCTCAGTTCTTTCATTTATTTATTTGCCAAAATGTGGACTTGAAGAGAAATGGAGGAAAAGTATGAAACAAAGGAAAATATACTGAGAAGCAAGTAAGGTATAAAAATGGGAAAATTAAAAGCTTGACAAGCCAAATAAAAATTCACTCATATATCCTAAGTTTTTAAAATGATCAACGTAGGGTTAAAGAAACTTTCTGTTCTCTCATGGTAATTATAGTCTATCAAACAGAATTAATCTGATTTTTTTTTTTTTTTTGAGTTCGAGTCTTACTCTGTCACCAGGCTGGAGTACAGTGGCCTCGACCCGCTGGGCTCAGGTGATCCTTCCGCCTCAGCCTTCCAAGTAGCTGGAACTATAGGTGCGTGCCACCAAGCCTGGCTAATTTTTTGATTTATTGTAGATACAAAGTCTTGCCAAGTTGCCCAGGCTGGTCTTGAACCCCTGGGCTCAGGCAATCCTCTTGCCTTGGCCTCCCAAAGTGCTGGGATTACAGACTTAAGCCACCATGCCCAGCCTAATCTGATTTTCAAGTAGTCTTATTTAGCATCTAGTCAGCCACAATGTTCCAGCTAGAATAGAAGTTGTATTGTTAAGAATATTTTATGTAGACTAGATTTTAATCCAGTTGAATTGTTGTTATTATATAATTTATATTTTATAATCTCATTATTATTCTAGTATTTATGTACTATATTAACCCTTTGCACTTGGTCCAGCAACTGGACCGCACTTTTTAATGAAATAAGAAAAAACGAATCACTTCAATACTATAGTGTTGAAACCAATTATTTTATTGTAATATTTGGCTTATAATATAATTTTGGACATTGAGGGACTTATTTATGACAAAAAAATCAAAATTTTATATCTTATTTTTCTAACACGTAATAACAATCTGCCTCACCCTGTCACCCACGCTGGAGTGCGATGGCATGGCTCACAGCGGCCTCTACCTCCTGGGCGCAGGCAGTCCTTCCACCTCAGCATCCTGAGTAGCTAGACTGCAGGCATACATCACCATGTCTGGCTAATGTTTTACTTTTTTTTTTTTTGGTAGAGACAAGGTTTCACTATGTTGCCCAGGCTGATTTCAAACTCCTGGGCTTAAGCAGTCTGCCTGTCTCAGCCTCCCAAAGTGCTGAGATAACAGGCATGAGCCACACACGCCCAGTCTTACTGTCTTTTAATATAGATACCAAAAATGCATCCCTTCTGTTTATTGAAACAGATTTATTACCTTCTATGTGTAAGACATTGTACTGCACGTTCTTGGCACAACACCACATGGTTGCTCTAATTGACCCTATTATAAAGTTATGAATCCAGTTCTAGATGGTCTCTTCATACTATTTGGCTCCTCTTCTCAAACCTTAATTCATACAGTTAACCATATTAATTGACCTCTTACTATCTTCTGAACATCAAGCCTCAAAAAAGTGATAATGCTTCAACTGAACCTTGAAGAATGACAGAGATTTACAAATTGGGAACAGTGTGGGTGGGCAGTCCCCACAGACAAAAGCATTTGTATGAAAGTACAAAAGCATGTTGAGCAATTTTTAGAGTTATATAAAAGATGGGTTTTAAAGGGTGAATTTGAGACAGAGACCAGTTAGGACACAGACATCACAAATTTAACATGTATAAAATCAGACTCAGTAAATGTTTTAATAACATTTGTTGACTCAGATCAATACCAGAATGCCTGAAATTTTGCCTCTGTATTCAATGAAATTAAAATCTAATCAAGCAGACAATACAGACATACAAATTAATTACAATAAAAGACAGGCTGGGCACAGTGGCTCATGCCTCTAATCCCAACACTTTGGGAGGTGGAAATGAGAGGATTGCCTAAGCCCCGGAGTTCAAGTCCAGCCTGAGCAACTTGGTGAGACCTCATCTCTACAATAAATAAAATTTTAAAAATTAGCCAAGTGTAGTGGTGCATACCTGTGGTTCCAGCTACTTGGAAGGCAGAAGGATCACCTGAGCCCAGTAGGCTGAGGCTGCGGTGACTGTGTGTGCCACCGCAATTCAGCCTGGGCAACAGAGTGAGACTCTGACTCGATAGATAGATAGATAGCAGAATGTGATGAAATATCTCATATACATACTTTAGGTTTTTATTTGGTTTTGTTTCCATGATCCTTAAGTGTGAAAAATGGATCATAATTTTTAGTATATGATATACTCGCAAATTGTGCTCATGTACCATCCTTTTTGTTAAAAACAAATTATTAAATAATAATATAATTCATGTATTAACCATTCAAACAAAATAACTAGAATACTGAAGGTCACATCTATCTTTTGCCGCTCTGTCACCAGTATCCTGTGTCATGAGTATATCACTACCTTTTTAATGTAACTACTCTATACCCTGAATAAAAAGTCTTCGGTGTGGCTGGGCACGGTGGCCCGCCTATAATCCCAGCACTTTGGGAGGCCGAGGTGAGAGGATTGTCTGAGCCCACCACGGGTTTGAGACCAATCTGGGCAACTTGGCGAGACCTCATCTCTACAATAAATAAAGAAAAATTAGCCAGGTGTGATGGCACATGCCTGTAGTTCCAGCTACTTGGAAGGCTGAGGTGGAAGGATCAGTGAGCCCAGCAGGTAAAGGCTGTGAAGGCCATGAGCGTGCCCCACTGCACACCAGCCTGGGCGACAGAGTGAGACTCCTAATCAAAAAAAAAAAAAAGAGTGAGACTCCTACGCAAAAAAAAAAAAAGTCTTCAGTGAGTCTTAAGTCTTAACTGTTCGTGGGTCTTTGTATAAATACTTTACACACCGTTATCACAGGCAAGTACTTGATGATGTAATGAATCCATTCACCACTTCTTTTTATAGTTTCAGTTCTTGTAATACTGAAAGGAATATTTTGGGACTTTGATCTTCTGGATTCAATTTTTGACTACTAATAATTGCTTTTGAAAATCTAGGCCATAACCTGGAGCTCTCTTCACTTAATTATTTTGTTGTTTCATGACCAGGAATAGTTTTAAAAGAGGAATAGGGCACTAAGGGGAAGATAATTTAATTTGCCACTTTAAAAAAAAGACTTTTGTAAGACCCACTTATGACCTCAATATTTGTGTTTGTAAATTATCTTTTAAAATAATTTTGTGACCTCCAGTGATGAACTATATTACTTTTGTATTTGGATAGTAGATACAAACTTTTGGAATCAAAATTAGAATCCACTCTTAAGAAGTCCCTTGAAATAAAGGAAGAAAAAATTGCTGCTTTAGAAGCTCGATTAGAAGAATCCACTAATTATAACCAACAATTGCGCCAAGAACTTAAAACAGTAAGTGATTTTCTTGGAAAGAATATTAATTATTTTGTAAATATTTAGACAGAAATGTGTAAAGTAGAAGATAAAAATGTAAACATTTTACTAATATTTAGTGTATTTTTTCATATATTTCAGAGTATTCTTAAATAGTGTTTTCCTATGGAAATGATATAATTTATTCAATCCTATTTCTTGTGTGTAATGTCCCTCATGCAGTTAGGAACATACCAAAATTGTAGGGGTGGAATGAGGAAGAAGCAGGCTTATCTTATTGGGAAAAACTCTCAATGTGATCATGACACTTCACACTGGCCCTCTTTTCCTCTTGAGAATCCAGGAAACATTTTGATAGGCAAAAATATGGGTATGAAGATACCAACTAGAAGAAGATTATATGCATGGTATAAGACATTACCTGATCTCCTCACAAATTTGAGGTTCTTTTCTAGGTCTTTTTTCTTGTGATATTTGGCATTACTCAGTGAAGTAAGTAAGTAAGAACGAGGCAACCGTTTTCCCTAAGGGAGATGAAGTGGAATCATAAAAAATACAAAAGAAAGCAAAAAAGAAGAAACCAGGAACAAAGTACGGGTTGGACAAATAGAAACCAATAATAAAATGGCAGTTTTAAACCAAAGCATGTAAATTAGATTAAAAGGTCTAAACATCCCACTTAAAAGGCATAGATTAGTCAATTAGATAAAAAGGCCTTGATGGAAAGTGATATATCATTCTAACTAATTAAAAGAATGCTAGATTGGCTACATTAATATTAGACAAAGCAAATTTTAGTGCATGTAATAATACCAGGGCTAAAGAGGCTCATTTCACAGTTATAAAGGGGTCATTCCAGCACAAAGACATAAACAGGGTTAAATATTAGTACACCTAATAACAGAACTTCAATACACATGAAGCAAATAATCTATAAAACTTCATGGAGTCAGGCATCCACAATTACAGTTAGAGAGTTTCATACCAATCTCTCAATTGGTAGAATAAGTAGAAAGACCATCTGCCAGTGAAAAGCTTCTGTGAACAATCTGTAGCTAACATTTTTTAATTGTGAAAGACTAATCACTTACCCCCTTTGTTCAGAAAAAAAGCAAAGATATTACTGTTACTTACTTTTTCTTTTTCTTTTTTATTGAGTTGGAGTCTCACTCTGTCACCCAGGCTGGAGTGCAGTGGCATGCTCACAGCCACCGTGGCCTCGACCAGCTGGTCTTAGGCGATCCTTCCACCTCAGCCTTCCAAGTAGCTGGAACTACAGGCACATGCCACCATGCCCAGCTAATTTTTTGGTTTATTGTAGAGATGAGGTCTCGCCAGGTTGCCCAGGCTGTTCTCGAACCTGTGGGCTCAGGTGATTCTCTTGCCTCGGCCTCCCAAAGTGCTGGGATTACAGGTGTGAGCCACTGAGCACAACCTGCTGTTACTTTTTCTATTAAATGTTGTGCAATAGGTCCTAACAATATACTAGGATAAGAAAAAGAAATAAAAGGCTTACAGATTTGAAAGGAAGAAGTAAAAATATCTTTTATTTACCTATGATATGATTATATTTACAGAAAATCCTGAGGCATTCACAGAAAAATCTCTGCAGCTAAAGTGAACTTATTAATGTCATAGGAAAAGGGTCAATATATGTAAAAATCTATTGTATTTATATATATGTAAGCAATGAAAAGGTAGAAAATGAAATTTAAAAGGAAAACACTTTTACAATACCATAAAAATAACATGAAATACTTAGGAATGAATTTAAGGAAATGTATGCAAGAACTCTATACTAGAAGCACCTAAGGAATACCTTAGTAAAGAGAGAGATGTACTATATTCATGAATTGGAAGACTCAATATTGTTAAAATTGAAGATCTCCACTGGGTGCAGTGGCTTATACCCATAATTCAGTACTTTAGGAGACTGAGGTGGAAAGATTGCTTGAGTCCAGGAGTTCAAGACCAGCCTTAGCAACATAGCCCAACCTCATCTCTAAAAATAAAAATTAAAAAAATTTGCCAGGTGTGGTGGCACAAGCCTGTAGTCCCAGCTCCTCAGGAGGCTGAGATAGAAGGATTGCCAGAGCCCTGGAGGTTGAGGCTGTGGTGAACTGTGATTACACCACTGCACTCCAGCCTGGGCAATAGAGTGAGAGAAACCCTGACTCAAAAAAAGGGGAAGATCACCCTAAATTGATCTGTTAATGCAACATAATCCCAACTAAAATCCCAATAAGGCTTATATATAGACTAACAAGCTGATTCTAACATCTGTATAGACATATTCATCAAATATTGGTGAGAATTTGAGCAACTGGAACTGTTATAATACTGGTGGAAATATAAGTTGTAACTAATTTTAAAAGCAGTATAACAGTTTCTCAAAAAATCAAACATACATAGCCTATGAGGTGATAATTCTACTTTCCTTTACTCAAGGAAAATGAAAACTTAAGTAAATAAATGTTTATAACAGCTTGATGTATCATAATAGAAAGCTGAAAATGACTCGATCATCAACCTGTAATTGAGTAAGCAAATGTTGCTGTATCCATAAAATGGAATATTACTTCTAATATGACTAAGAAGAAATTACTGGTACAATCAATAGTTGGATAAAGCTTAGAAATATGCTTAGAAAAAGACACATAAAGATTACATACACTGATTTTATTTGTATGAAATTTTCGAATAAGCAAGACAGTTTTGGGGAAAGAAATCAAAACAGTAGTTGATGGAAATGTTGTCAGGTTGATATATGGGCTATGTTTGATGGGTGTGTGCCATTCTCAAAATTAGGAAATTACACTTAAAATCTATATATTAGTAACTGTACTATTAACTAGTAGCTAGTAACTATCATACCACAATTTTTAAAGATTACATTGTCTTTTGGAACTACTGAAAGTTTGAATTTAATAACATAATTTATAATATTTAAATTTTAGTTAAATTGAACTTTAGGGGACTAGGCATATAATCCCAGCACTTTGGGAGTCCGAGGTGGGAAGATCGCTTGAGGCCAGGGGTTTAAGACCAGCCTGGACAACAGAAGAAGACCCTGTTTCTACCAGGAAAAAAAAAATTTGTTTTCAATTAGCCAGACATGGTAGCCCCCACCTGTAGTCCCAGTTATGTAGGAGGCTGAGGCAGGAGGATCACTTGAGCCCAGGAGTTCAAGGTTACAGTGAGTTACAATTGGGCCACTGAACTCTAGCGTAAGTGTAGTGAGACATTGTCTCCAAAAAAAATTTTTTTTGTTAGTTAATGCTAAATTACTTTGTTACTATGATTATGTATATCTTGACTAGGTTTATTTATTTCCTATGTGAACATAAATTAAAGATTTTGGTGAATAATACATAAAGGAACCATTATGTATTTGAAAGGACAGTGGGCTTATATGAGAGGCCTTGAGTTTTATTCTCAGCTCCTCTTGTTAATAATGCCATATGTTTATAACCTTTCTAAGCCTAGGAAAATAGATCCCGTGGAAATTAATGTAATGTATAAGACTTGAAATGATGTCCCTCAGCTATTGTTATTTGGGTGTTAAAAGTGTTTTTTTAAAAAAAGTAAACTGGAAAATTAGGGTCCTAGAACACCTGTTAGATCCCTTGTCAAACTTTACATTACATTCTATCTTGACATCTTTTTTCTTTAGTCTCACTTTATTATTTTTTCAACTCAGTGGTAGCAATATTAGTTTATTATAGAGTCATAGACTTCCTTAAGTTTTGCATTAGACGTTAAACTAGTAAACATTTCTATCCTTGCCTTAATATAAAGGTTGGAGTTAATTTGAAATTTTTTGTAAACATCTTGTAAGATAAACTAAAGACTTAAGGTAATATACTAACAGCTACTTTAAATTATAGAGCATTATTAAATTAAGTCTGATAATTTTGGTCCTGTGTGATGAATACGTTGTGTGTGCTTAGCAATACAAGGATATATCTTATCCAGGATTTTCTGGTATAATTAAAACCTACTTTAAGAGAGCCAACTCAAAACTAAAATATCCTGAATAAGACATATCTTTACAGCTAATTATTAGCTGGATGTGGAGGCTCACACCTGTAATACCAGTGCATTGGGAGGCAGAGGTGAGAGAATTGCCTGAGTCCAGGGGTTCAAGACCTGCCTGGCAATTTGGTGAGACCTTGTCTCTACAATTTAAAAAAAAAATCAGTCTTGGGAGGCTGAGGTAAGTGGATTGCCTGAGCCCGTGGGTTCGAGACCCGACTGGGCAGGTGAAACCTCATCTCTACAATAAATCAAAAATTAGCCAGGTATGGTAGCGCACGCCTGTAGTTCCAGCTACTTGGAAGGCTGAGGCGGAAGGATCGCCGTAGCCCAGCAGGTCGAGGCTGCGGTGGCCAGGAGCGACCACTGCACTCCAGTCTGGGCGACAGAGTGAGACTCCGACTCAAAAAATAAAAAAAGCTGGGCATGGTGGTGCACACGTGTGGTTCCAGCTACTTGGAAGACTGAGGGGGAAGGATCCTCTGAGCCCAGCAGGTCGAGGCTGTGATGGCCATGAGTGTGCCACTGCACGCTCATGGCCATCTGGGAGATGGGAGATGGGAGACAGAGTAAGATTCATAGTCAAAAAAAACAACAACAATTATTACCATGTGTCAAATCTTTATTTGTTTTTTACATAGAGATCTGTGTGAAATTTCTAAATTGGTTATAAATGGCTCTAAAAAGAATTGTTAGTGTTTAGCACCATATCCATATCCTCTTAATTTATTCTTCAAGGCCATTTTCATCACAAACAATAGGATTTGAAATTTCAAAATATATTGTAGGAACATGGCACATAAGCAGAATATATTTTATATTTCTAAGGAAAGATTTGCATATCAAAAAGCACAAATTGTGATCATGATTATAATTATATTATCACATTTTTAAGTAAATTGTCATAGTCTTCAGACCAGTGCAGAGTCAAATTGTGAGAAATACAACTTTAATGATTTTTCTTCTCCTCATTAAAATATTTTAAATAAAAATTTAGGTGAAAAAAAATTATGAAGCTCTCAAACAAAGGCAAGATGAGGAAAGGATGGTACAGAGCTCTCCTCCAATAGCTGGTGAAGATAATAACAAATGGGAACGAGAAAGTCAAGAAACAACCAGAGAGCTTTTGAAAGTTAAAGACAGATTAATTGAAGTAGAAAGAAATGTAAGTAGTTTAAAATTTTTAGTGGGAGTAGTTTTTTTCATAAAGGATCATTTAATATATTTGTCTTTGATAAATTGAAAATGTATCTAATCTGGTTTTGTAGTTTTGCTCATTTTATACTTTTTTTGACTAATCCATTATATAATAAAAAAGAGTGAAGAACTAATAATTTAATATGCTTGTTTCCCTCAACCTGATATAAGTCCGTCAGTAAACTTTGTCAGCTTTATCTTGGAAATAACCCCAACCTATCTACTTCTCTCCATCTCTGCTGCTACTACTTTAGTCAAAACACCATCATCTTTCATCTGGACTATTACAGTATCCTCCTAACTGACCTCCTCCCTTCTACTCCTAGCCCACAAAAAAACCTATTCTCATTGCAGTAGCCAGAGTAATCTTTTTTTAAAAAATCCAGATTGTATCACTTCACAACTTAAAATCTGTGGATTTCCATTTCAGTTAGAATAAAATCTGTGTTCTTCCTGACATTGTCCTGCCTATATCTCTGACCTTATACCATACCATTCCTTTACCCACCCTCTTTTTAAAATTAGGTATAATATTATCTGTTAATATCTGGAAAATATTTAAACACTTCATGGCACATAATAAGAAAATATTCTAGTCATATTGGCCTTTTTCATATTGTTGAAAATCATACTGGTCTGTTTATGTCAAAGCCTTTTCTCTTTGCGTCCCCTACATGTAACATATGGCTGGCTTCCTAAGCATTTGGAACGTCATATCACGTATATCCTGTAAAAGATCTTTCCTGACTCCTTCTCCCAGTCCAGAGTGATCTGCTGTGATTCACTATAACTTTTTATGCATCTTGCATTGATAGATTAATTATGGCCTTTTCGTATATTAAAGTTTTATTTCCGTTTTCTGGATAATTCTTTGTTTATACTTTTTGATGCTAATTTATTCTTTATGAAATTTTATATAGAACTTGTCCTGAAAACATAATATCTGTGACAAGCATTTTAAAAATAAAGTGATCTTTGGTTTGCATAGTAATTCACCTGTTTATAAGTATAAAATTTAAATATGGCTATATGTAAAATATGGAAAAATTGAAAATGGTATGTTTTGTTTGGGTGTGTTACAGAGGTTCTTTAGTTGAAACAGTTTTAGTGAGAATTGTGTACTGTGAAAAAAAATAACTAAAGGAAATATTTAACATTTGTTAGGTCCATTATGGACTAAATTTTTTAAACAGGTGGTTAAGATTGTTCCTGTAAACCTGCTTCTCTTTGAAATATTTGTGTTTGGAATATACTTAGTTTTGCTGTTGTCTCTGGGACCACCACTCACTTATGTATACATTTGTCTTTGAACAAATTAGAAAAGGTTACACTTCCTTGGCTGGACACAGCCCCATTTATTCTAGGTATTCTGGGTACTTTTGAGCAGTATTAAAACTATACAATTTTCTAGTAATTGTGTTAATGTATTTAGAATTGAATATTTTATATGTAGGACATTATAATGGAGACAGGACACAGGCACAATAGTATATTAAGGTTTTAGTATTATCAACCTTTCTCATAGATTGAATATGTCTGTTTACAATTTGGGATGGGTAAAAAATTTTTTTACTTTTAAGATTGTTGGATTTTTTTGGATTATAATGGTAATAAATGCTTATTGTATAAAATTCAGTATGCTAAATAAATATGTTTCATGTTGCTTTGCTTTTTAATATGTGTGCCTTTTTAATTTTTTTAAGAATGCTACACTGCAAGCAGAGAAGCAAGCGTTGAAAACTCAACTGAAGCAACTTGAGACACAAAACAGCAATTTGCAGGCTCAGATTCTTGCGCTTCAGAGGCAGACAGTATCATTACAAGAACAGAATACTACACTTCAAACACAGAATGCCAAGCTTCAGGTTGTAATGTAATATTTTGGGGATATGCACTCAAATGCTTTATTTTTTTTTTTAATAAAAACAATTTTTTCACAAAAATATATTTTTTAAAATTGGAGATGGCCGTGCTCAGTGGCTCAGCCTATAATTCCAGTACTTTGGGAAGCTGAGGCAAGTGGATTGCTTGAGTCTACAGGTTCAAGACCAGTCCAGGCAACTTGGCGAGACGTCATAAATAAAAAATTAGCCGGGCATGGTAGCATGCACCCTGTAGTTGCAGATAGCGTGCACCCTGTAGTTGCTGAGGTGGAAGGATCACTGGAACCCAGTTGACACAGGGGTGGTCATGAGTGTGCCACTGCACTCCAGCCTGGTTGACAGAGTGAGTCCTCCAACTCAAAAAAAAAGAAAAAAGAAAAAATAGATCTTGCATATACATTATATAAGCATAAAAATCTGAAATGGAAGTATAAATAGTTGAAAAGGTAGACTTCAAGATGAAAAGTATCATCAGAAGTAAGGAGAAACTTTTTATAATTTAAAAGCACCAATTCATG